>QXTE01000824.1:54801-84166 GCA_003942145.1 Platysternon megacephalum
AACATGAGGGGGAAAGGAGTCCAGGAGAGCTGGCTGTATTTTAAAGAATCCTTATTGAGGTTGCAGGAAAAAACCATCCCGATGTGTAGAAAGAATAGTAAATATGGCAGGCGACCAGCTTGGCTAAACAGTGAAATCCTTGCTGATCTTAAACGCAAAAAAGAAGCTTACAAGAAGTGGAAGATTGGACAAATGACCAGGGAGGAGTATAAAAATATTGCTCAGGCATGCAGGAGTGAAATCAGGAAGGCCAAATCACACTTGGAGTTGCAGCTAGCAAGAGATGTTAAGAGTAACAAGAAGGGTTTCTTCAGGTATGTTAGCAACAAGAAGAAAGTCAAGGAAAGTGTGGGCCCCTTACTGAATGAGGGAGGCAACCTAGTGACCGAGGATGTGGAAAAAGCTAATGTACTCAATGCTTTTTTTGCCTCTGTCTTCACGAACAAGGTCAGCTCCCAGACTGCTGCACTGGGCAGCACAGTATGGGGAGAAGGTGACCAGCCCTCTGTGGAGAAAGAAGTGGTTCGGGACTATTTAGAAAAACTGGACGAGCACAAGTCCATGGGGCCGGATGCGCTGCATCCGAGGGTGCTAAAGGAGTTGGCGGATGTGATTGCAGAGCCATTGGCCATTATCTTTGAAAACTCATGGCGATCGGGGGAGGTCCCGGATGACTGGAAAAAGGCTAATGTAGTGCCCATCTTTAAAAAAGGGAAGAAGGAGGATCCGGGGAACTACAGGCCAGTCAGCCTCACCTCAGTCCCTGGAAAAATCATGGAGCAGGTCCTCAAGGAATCAATTCTGAAGCACTTAGAGGAGAGGAAAGTGATCAGGAGCAGTCAACATGGATTCACCAAGGGCAAGTCATACCTGACTAACCTAATTGCCTTCTATGAGGAGATAACTGGGTCTGTGGATGAGGGGAAAGCAGTGGATGTGTTATTCCTTGACTTTAGCAAAGCTTTTGATACGGTCTCCCACAGTATTCTTGCCGGCAAGTTAAAGAAGTATGGGCTGGATGAATGGACTATAAGGTGGATAGAAAGCTGGCTAGATCGTCGGGCTCAACGGGTAGTGATCAACGGCTCCATGTCTAGTTGGCAGCCGGTTTCAAGTGGAGTGCCCCAAGGGTCGGTCCTGGGGCCGGTTTTGTTCAATATCTTCATTAATGATCTGGAGGATGGCGTGGACTGCACTCTCAGCAAATTTGCAGATGACACTAAACTGGGAGGAGTGGTAGATACGCTGGAGGGTAGGGATAGGATACAGAGGGACCTAGACAAATTAGAGGATTGGGCCAAAAGAAACCTGATGAGGTTCAACAAGGACAAGTGCAGAGTCCTGCACTTAGGACGGAAGAATCCCATGCACTGTTACAGACTAGGGACCGAGTGGCTAGGCAGCAGTTCTGCAGAAAAGGACCTAGGGGTTACGGTGGACGAGAAGCTGGATATGAGTCAACAGTGTGCCCTTGTTGCCAAGAAGGCTAACGGCATTTTGGGCTGTATAAGTAGGGGCATTGCCAGCAGATCGAGGGACGTGATCGTTCCCCTCTATTCGACATTGGTGAGGCCTCACCTGGAGTACTGTGTCCAGTTTTGGGCCCCACACTACAAGAAGGATGTGGAAAAATTGGAAAGAGTCCAGCGGAGGGCAACAAAAATGATTAGGGGGCTGGAGCACATGAGTTATGAGGAGAGGCTGAGGGAACTGGGATTGTTTAGTCTGCAGAAGAGAAGAATGAGGGGGGATTTGATAGCTGCTTTCAACTACCTGAAAGGGGGTTCCAAAGAGGATGGATCTAGACTGTTCTCAGTGGTACCAGATGACAGAACAAGGAGTAATGGTCTCAAGTTGCAGTGGGGGAGGTTTAGGTTGGATATTAGGAAAAACGTTTTCACTAGGAGGGTGGTGAAACACTGGAATGGGTTACCTAGGGAGGTGGTGGAATCTCCTTCTTTAGAGGTTTTTAAGGTCAGCCTTGACAAAGCCCTGGCTGGGATGATTTAGTTAGGGATTGGTCCTGCTTTGAGCAGGGGGTTCGACTAGATGACCTCCTGAGGTCCCTTCCAACCCTGATATTGTATGATTCTATGATCATGATGGACCCTTCTGACCTTAAAGTCTATGAGTCTATGTAGATATGTAGATAGACTGTGATCAAAAGTCACCCCTTAACCTTCTCTTTGTTAAGTTAAATAGACTGAGCTCTTTGAGTCTATCACTATATGGCATTTTTTTTTGTAATTCTAGAATAATTCTTGTGGCTCTTCTCTGAACCCTCTCCAATTGATCAACATCCTCCTTGAATTGTGGACACCAGAACTGGGTGCAGGATTCCTGCGGCAGCCACACCAGGGCCAAATACCAACTCAAATAACCTCTTGACTCCTACTTGAGGTACCCCAGTTTATGCATCCCAAGACGGACAATCAGCGTTGGCTTTTCTTCCCAGAATGTTGTAGTAGTTCTGGTGATACATTGTCAAAGCTGCAGGTTTTCCCTTTTTTCCTTGATTTCATTGTCTTTTCTTCTTCTTCCCTGGAGACTAGCTGGACGTTTTCATCTTGGCCAAGCTGTGGAGATGGACTGTATTGATGCCACTCTTTTTGGATGGACACTTCCAAAATTTTGCTTTTGTCTGCTTTAGTGATATTGGTCAAGTGCATGGGAATATGGTTTGGTGAGACCTGCAGTTGCCTTGTATCTGGTTGATGTGATGCCGCGCCACAAATTCATCACAAGTGGCTGCCAAAAAGCTAGATAGCATGTCTGGATGAAGAAAGTGCTGGTCTGCTTAAAAAGTACAAAAAAATCCAATGATCCAGAAATAGCCAATCAGCTTAGACAGACTGAATGCAGCCCGAAGAGCATGCTGGGAAAAAGTAATGTCAGAGATGGATACATCAAAATCTAGCAAGAAAGCATGGAAGTTTGGTATATGGGGATGGATGGCTAGAGAGCGAGATCGGTGTGTCTAGGGACGAGCGGATAGACGGAGAGCCGCTTTTGTATCGATTTAGCTGTTCTATCAATTCAACCCTTAGTGTGGATGCAGGAAAACCAGCATGCTTCAGACCAGTATAACGTATTCCTCTCTCTCGACAGCAATAAGGTTTACCAGTATAAGCGCCTTTCTACTGGTACTCACAGTCCAGAAAGGATAATGTAAAACTCTTCTTCCTATCAGATCTCCTATTTGGGCTTGTGGGTGAGTTTCTGTGAGCCAGTCTTATGTGTTTCATGTTTTGTGTTGGGTGTGTTTTGTGTATTTGAATCTCTTGCTTGTGTGAGTCTTTTGTGCCTCGTGTTTGTGTGTGTGTGTGTGTTGTGGGTATGTGCCACTTGCTTGGATGCATCTTACATGTCTCCTCTTCCACCTTGTGTTTGTATCTTTGGCCAGTGTTTTTGTGCCTCTTGCTCCTGTGAGTCAGAGCCTTGCGCGACTCAGGAACTGTCTCGGGTAGGCGTTTGTTCCCCTTGCTGGTGTGTATGAGGTCTTTGCCCTTCCTGTGCATCCTTGTGTGAGCGGGAGCATTCCTCTGAGCATCAATTTCCACATACCACCTTCCTGCCCATTCCCTTCGGGCCCAAGAGGAAATGATTTACATTACTCATTTCTCAATCAATCTCTCTGGGTGTCTCACTCGCATTGTGTCATTCACAATCTCTCTCCTTCCATTATTAAATCTCCAAGGGCACATTCCTGCCCCTCACAAACAGGGGCAGACGCCCCTATGGCATTCCCCCGGGAGTCCTTTTTCCTTAGAATCCAGGATATGCCGCACCACAAGGCTATTGCTCCAGTGGTCAGCACTCTCGGTCTGGAAATCAGGGTTGTGAGTTGCGGGGGGAGGTTGATCTAGTGGAAACTGGCTGTGCTCCTCTCTCCCTGTGCTCAGACTGCCACCTTCAAATCACCACAGGGATTTAGACACCTAGTTTTCTACTAATTTTAATTGCATCCAAAACCCTTGGGAGCCTTGAAAAAACTCAGCCTATGGTGTGTTTGAATGCACATCTCTCGCTCTCCTTCTTTTTCTGCCATGCTTTCAAAAATATGATGGCCTGAGAGGGGAAAATAAACAATTTTCATAGCTCAGCTGCCTGTGGGAGGCGGGACAGGAGGAGCTGAGGGTAAGGATTGAGGGGCACCAGCAGAGCTGTGATGGGGGGGAGTGAGTTTCTAGGCTAGCACTGTATTAGGAAGGTGCCAGTGGGTCAGGACTCGGGTGCGTCTACACAGCAAACGAAGGTGTGTTTGCAGCATGGGTGGGCATTCCTATGCTAGCTTTAATCTAGCTAGCATGGGTAGCAATAACCATGGGGACACGGCAGCATGGGCTAGCAACCTGAGTACATACCCAGGGTCCATGGCGAGCTGGTACTGGGGCTGCTAGCCTGCAATGAAGTCTGTGCCACCTGCTATCAGTACCGTCACTAGCTAGATTAAAGCTGGCACAGCTCTGCCTACCCATGCTATAATTGCACCTTTGCTCACTGGGTAGACACACCCTGAGATGTTGCTGTGGAGCCCAGTGTGTAGCTGCTGCTTGCTCCCCACAGTTGCACTGCCTGGTGAGCCACTGCTTTGAATTTCCTGATGTTGAGAAATCCTGTTGACCCAATTCTTTCCTAGATTTCGCCTCCCACTCCACCACCTCCATATCTGGCTGGCCTCTATATAACATGCTCCAAGAGGGGAAGGAGGATCAGCTCATCAGAGGCCAGGATCCATTGTTCTGACGACAGCGAAGGCACAAGGACTTGGGTAAGTTGCAGGAGATCTCACCAGCCAGGACTTGGGACTGGGGGGCCAGGATGGCTGGGTTCTCTTCTCACCTCTGGGATGGGAGTGGGTGAGAACGGAAGACTAGCAGCCAGAACTCCTGGGTTCCATTCCAAGCTCTGGGAAGAGAGTGGGGAATAGTAGATTAGAGGAAATGGTGGCCCTGGTCTTAGCTGGGGTCCCAGCAATGGCTGGCATGGCGGGGTCCTGATATCAGCTGTAGCATCTAAGGACTACTGTCATGCAGATAATGAGAAGCCTCCTGTTTTGACATTCCTGGGGATGGTGGCGGGGGCAAAAAGGAACAACAGGAGGGATAGGGGCTTTCAGGGCAAAATGGGGCAGGAGGGGTTTGGGCCCAGGAGGTTCCATGGAGGAGGCAGATCCCCACCCAGTGCTGTCTCCATCCATCTCCCCCCTCTCCCCACTGCAGGTCGATCCAGACAGAACCATGGCTCTGAAAATATCCTTCCCTGTGCTCCTGCTGCCCCTCATCCTGCTGGGGGCTTGGCTGGCTCTGGCCAGCGGGAAGCTGTGGAACGAGAAGAATGACAAATTCCTGCTGAAGCACTGGAATTACCCCAGGAGCGAGGACTCCAATGGCACCTACTGCGACACTATGATGCAGCACCGGGAGATGTATGGCCAGGAGGCCAACACCTTCATCCATGCACCCATAGGATCCATCAACAGCATCTGCAACCTGGGCGGGACGCCCGGCAAGCCAAATGAACGCCACAGCGTCGCTCCCTTCGACATCACCACCTGCACCTTTAACTCGACGAGCCGCACCTACGCCGGGACCCGCTATGTCCGCAGAATTGTCCTCGACTGCTGGAAAGGGCTCCCCTTAGACTATGTGAGGCACATATAGGGCCCAGCACTGGGCGTGGAGTCAGGCAGGGGACCTGGCTGCTTCCTCTAACCCCTGTTCTGTCCCTTCCACACCAGCCACGGCACCCAGCTCTGAACACTGGTCAGATTGTTTAGGTGTTGCCATCCCTCACCGGCCTCTGCCCATTATAGAGCAGAGCCACCCCTTTACCACCCTGTATAGCCTTCTGCCACATAGCAGCCATCTAAACACCTGCCCCTTAATTAATTTAATTAATCCATCAATTTCACCCTTCTAGTATTCAGGCTGAAACTGGATCGTCCTCATATTCACAGCAAGTCAGTGTTATTTGTCATTGTTCATTATTTTTGCACATTCCCCCCACTCCCTGCTTCCTGCAATTCTGTGTGCTCTCCAAACTCAATAAAACCTGATACCTACAAAGAAATCTCTGGCTTGTTGAGTTATGTTGGGGATAGCAAGGAGATGAGTCACTGGACACTTAAGGAGTGTGCTGGGAATGTGTTGTGGTTATACAGTGAGTTTCTCTGTGCTTTCAGTCTCAGTCTCTGCCTAATGTTAGGGAAAGAACTCAGGAGTCCTGACTGCTACCTCTAGTCCTGCTCTAACCCATTAGACCCCACTTTCCCGCAAGAGCTGAGAATAGAATCTAGGAGTCCTGAATTTTTATCTGTCATGTTTTAACCTACTGGACCCCACTCCTCTCCCAGGAACATGGTTAGAACCCAAGAATCCTGATTCCCAGATGCCCTTGTGCTAACCTACTAGACCCTACTCCCCTCCCCTAAAATGGACCTGACACAACAGATATAAACCTCCATGCTTCAGGGCAGGAACCATTCACTAACTGAGTAAGGTCAGGAAGAAACTTTGCCTCTGAGCAAGTTTTACCCTAATTCCTCTTGTGGGGGAGAGAATTCCTTTCCCTGCAGGAAATGGGGCTGGCTAGGGTCAAAGACTGAGCTTGAGGGACCCCCACTCTGTACCACCCCCAAAATCATTGCTGAGGGGCAGCTTAGAGAGTGCTCCAGGTGGCACGGTAGCTGAGCTGTTTAAAGTGGGTACTGGAGGCTCATATTTCTTTGGGGCCTTGGGTTCCAAACCCATTGCTATCAATTCCCAAACCTATTAGCTACTTCCAGAACAGTGTGTGAAGGGAACAATGGGTGAACATAAAGATTGAGAGGAAGGTGCTACCCATAAAGCAAGACTTTTTAATGAACCCCAAACCTGAACCCTGTTTCTAACTCAACCCTGTTCTGCCACCCCATCAACAGCCCAAAACTAGAATCCCTCCCAGGACTTTCTAACCTTTGTCCACAACCCTCTGCTGCTTTGTCTTTAGACAATACTCTCGATGTGCAATATTGTTCTTCTGCAAAAGATTGCACGCCCCAGGGATTTAAACCCAGGACCTTACACGCTGGCAGTAAAATTCATACCGCTGGACCAACAAGCCTGGCAGCACTAGCCCTGTAGTCTCATGCCACCCTAATGGATCACTCTGCAACCACACACCCTTGGCTCACTGCCATCCCCTGCCTCCTTGAAGGTTGTGTCAGGTGTCTCTGGCCTCTTCATTAACCAGCACATTCCCTACGCCGGATGTTATTGAGGCTGTGAGATCTTAGCCCCATTCAGGAAAAGGCTTTGCCATTCACGCTGTTAATGAGAACATCCTGAGTGTCATTAAATACAATAAATAACGCAGAAGTCATCTAATTCCTCTTTGCATCACTGCTGCATTACAGGAGTCAGGGATTAATTTCCTCATAGCTTAGTGGTTCCAGAATTGCTCACGGGGGGAGTCCTTTCACTTTTCTCCGAAGGAGCTGGTGTGGTGTGTTCCTGGGCTAGATGGACCCATGGGCGATACTGCTGTGGCCACTCCCATTCTCTCAAACTCTTCTCTGTTGTCTGTTATCCAACCATAGCTATATACAGCTGCCAGAACAGAGGAAGAGATGCAATAATATGGACTCTGATTTGTGGTAGGAGAGCTATTTCCAGCAAGGTAGGAAAAGAGAGATGAATTGGGATAGACAATCTGACTGACAAGTATGGGGATGGATAGATAGATTTAAAAAAATGGTGTCAGACCAACTTGGGTCTTTCCTCATAACTGTCCTCTTGACAGTAAGAAATTGGCTTGCCCAGGAGTTGAACCTCTCACAACCAAAATGAGGTGAAGAGCCTGTAGATCAACAAGCCACATAGAAGCAAGGCCAGAAAGCAACCTCTAAGCGTCACCACACAGCATCTCCTTGCATTGCAGATAGATTGTTTGTGCCTCCTACTGGTGAGAATTCAGCATCAGCTCCTCTAAGCAAACCACAGCTCCATCACCAAAACGCAACTGGGAACGGGGCTCAAATATTCAATGAGTCAATTCCAACTTTTGTCTTTTGGGGGCAATTTTGACTCAGAGAATCAGGAGCTGGGTAAAGTCCCTAGGCCAGCTCCCAGTAGGAATATTAATAAAGTAAAATAATTAGTTAATTAATGACGCCTTCCTCTAAGGCCTTTGGTCGCTATTAGTGTTAAGGGTGGGTGGGATTAAAAGGCAATTTGGGCCAGAATCCTTGGTCAGGGCTTGAGCAAGGGTGGGGATAAAATCACCAAGGGGTGAACTGGACTTTTAGTTAATTCATTTAAATAACAGCCCCTAATGAAATGTGAACTTACAACACCTGGTTTAGAAAAATAAGATTGCTAACCCCTGAGCCTTCGAACACCCCACATCACCCCCACTGCTGGGCCCCATCCCTGGCCTGTGCTCCCACCACCACTTCTGGGTCCTGCCCCCACATTCCTCCAGCTTGTGCGCTCCACACCCATGCCCATCTTCTGCTGCTGGTCAGGCCAAGGGGGCTAGAAGCCGGGTGTGACACTGCACCCCATATTAATCATAGTGATATTATTATGATATGATTATGGCATAATTATGATGCATTTTGAACAAGATGGGTCATGTGAGGTGTCATTGGAAGTTATGTTTGCTGAATATAATTATCCTATTTGTATGCTGTGACGGGTTGGATCACAGAAACCCCCTTGGGAGCTGCCAACTGATGTGCAAAGGCTATCTCTGTTCCTGTTTTCCCTGCCAGCTCAGTGGCTTCAGCACCCTGTCTTGCTGAAGCCAGACACACCCATCTGCTCCAACACAGATCCAGGGTCTGAATTACTTGCCCCAAAGCTGCAGGTTTACCTGAAAACAGCTCACAGAAGTGTGCTTGTCTTTAGCACTCAGATGCCCAACTCCCAATGGGGTCTAAACCCAAATAAATCCGTTTTACCCTGTATAAAGCGTATACAGGGTAAACTCATAAATTGTTCGCCCTCTATAACACTG
Organism: Platysternon megacephalum; assembly: GCA_003942145.1. Taxonomy (NCBI): domain Eukaryota; kingdom Metazoa; phylum Chordata; order Testudines; family Platysternidae; genus Platysternon; species Platysternon megacephalum. The sequence goes on from QXTE01000824.1 coordinate 63,802, forward strand.
ATAGAGAGATATGCACAGTTGTTTGCTCCCCCAGGTATTAAGACATACTCTGAGTTAATTAATAAGTTGAAAGTGATTTTATTAAATACAGAAAGTAGGATTTAAGTGATTCCAAGTAGTAACAGACAGAACAAAGTAAGTCACCAAACAAAATAAAATAAAATGCGCAAATCTATGTCTAATCAAACACTGAATACAGATAATCTCACCCTCAGAGATGCTTCAGTAAGTTTTTTCTCAGACTGGACACCTTCCAGGCCTGGGCACAATTCTTTCCCCTGGTACAGCTCTTGTTCCAGCTCAGGTGATAGCTAGGGGATTCTTCATGATGGCTCCTCTCCCTCTCTGTTCTCTTCCACCCCTTTATATATCTTTTGCATAAGGCGGGAATCCTTTGTCCCTCTGGGTTCCCCCACCCCTCACTGGAAAAGCACCAGGTTAAAGATGGATTCCAGTTCAGGTGACATGATCACATGTCACTGCAAGACTTCATTACTCACTTGCCAGCACACACATATACAGGAAGACTCACAGGTAAATACAGCCATCTGCAGACAATGGTCCTGGTTAATGGGAGTCATCAAGATTCCAAACCACCATTAATGGCCCACACTTTGCATAATTACAATAGGCCCTCAGAGTTATATTTTATATTTCTAGTTTTAGATACAAGAGTGGTACATTTATACAAATAGGATGATCACTCAGTAGATTATAAGCTTTGTAATGATACCTTACAAGAGACCTTTTGCATGAAGCATATTCCAGTTACATTATATTCACTTATTATCATGTTTTTATAAAACCATATAGAATGCACAATGTCACATATGCATGTATCATTTTTGTATCTGAAGTTGTGAATATTGACTAAGGATCTGTATTTCAAATGGGCTTACTCTGGAAAACACCCACAGCCAGGCTTTCAGATACAACAATGAAGAAGCCAGATGGGGCTGATGGCCCATCAGCAAAGACAAGGGACTGTGAAAGAGCTTAGTCTTCCTGTAAATAGTCGATCCAGCCTCTAGGTAATGGCTGCTATGACCCAGAAAGGACATGTGACCAGGCCACATGACTCTGGACTCCATCTTGGGATGTCAGTGTTTTTCCACAAACCGGTCTGGGAACCAAGCTTTGAAATAAACGGTTCCCACCATATGCTAAAGCTATATAAGGCAGGGAGTGACATCATCGGTAGGTCTTCACTTCCCACACAAGAAGACTCCTGGAAATACCAGAGGAACAAAGACTGAACTGGGGGAAGTGCTGGACCCAGGCTAAAGGGATTTCCAGCCTGTGTATGAAACACCTGGGGATTCCAAGCTGCAAAGCAAGTGTAGCTTGTGCCTTAAGAAACTACAAGTCTGCCTGTACCATCAATTAGGGTGAGAATCTGCTATTCATATCCAATCTATTTATTATATTAAGCATAGTTTGCGTTTTTTTGTTTATTTGCTAGGTAATCTGCTTTGATCTGTTTACCATCACTTATAATCACTTAAAATATATCTTTTGTAGTTAATAAACTTGTTTTTGTTTTAATCTAAACCAGTGAGCTTTGCCTGGAGTGCTTGGGGAAAATCTCTGCTTAGTTACCACAAATGTGCATTGTTGTCTTCACATGGAGGGAGAGGCGGACCAGGTATATATACTGGCCATATACTGGCTAGATTTGACCAGGGCAGGACGGTCCTGCTCTGGGGTCCTAGGCTGGGAGGCTGGTGGTTAGAGATCCTGCATGTGACTGCAGCTGGGTGTGTCCCTACCTGTGTGAATGCTGGTGAAAGTGCAGGCTGGAGCTTGGAGGGCTTTGCAGCTTGTCACAGCAGTACAGTGTGAGGGGGAGCCCAGGCTGGTGGGTCGGGGGCTCAGTGCTACCCCAGTCCCAGGTGGCTCTGTGGGGGGTACTCATCACACTGGGTTCTGTTCCTCACTCTGTCACTGATCACGTACACTCCATGGGCACCAAAGCCTGCTGTGGCAGCAGCTTTCCTGGCTGCTGGGGCTGAGGGGGTGTGAAGAAGTGGGAGTTTTCCGTAATATTTTGATGACTCCCATGTGTCTCTCAGTTTCCCCTCTATGCTGCGAGGTTACCCATTGGCTGGAAAAGGACCATTTGCTCTCTGGGAAGGTGAGAAATATAGATATGAACATTGCCTGGCTATCATTCCAAAGGACTGGCCCAAGCCGACCCCGTTTCAATGGAGAATCTGAGAAGACAACAGCAAACCCAACTCCCAAGATGTTGACACCTAGCACCCAAAGGGAGATGGATTTCACCTCTCCACAGAGAAGCTGAACAATCCCCCTGCTGGAGATCAAAGGATGGGGAGGTGTGAGGTGGGGGATGAGAGCTGGGGGCAGGGAGGAATCAGGGCTCTCACCGGGAGTCTGACCAAGGAGGTCAGATGGAGACAGACAGAGCTCGACCGAAGGGGTTCCCTGAAGCTTCGCCAGGAACTGGGCTCCCAAGGATGGTCTGTGCTGTAACATTCATCTCTCCGTGCTAACCTAAGGGCTTCCTAGGCTGTGTCCAGGTGACTCATGAACCCAACTCTTGTGACAGTGCCATGTGAGTGTGCAAATGCTGGGCGGGGCGTATTCATCCCTGCAGCGTGGCCACGTCTCTCCCAGGAGTCTGCCTCAGTTCCATTCTCCGGACAGAGTTCACGGTGTGAAGCAGGAGGGCTGGAGACCCATAGGTTCAGTCTTAGGAGGCGGTGAGGCTGTGTGAAGAGTCAGATCCTGGGGGGGTCTGGCACACTGCTGGGTTTCCTCCTAGAGACTGTTCCAAAGCAGGGAGTGTAGCCCTGATCCTGTGGATCCAGGAAAAGAGAGCAGGAATGCTTTTCCAGGGCTTGGGAGGCTTCCCCAGCAGGGGCAAAGAGATTCACCATCCGGACGCCTCCTCACAGCCGGGCACAGCATTGTGTGGCTTCTCCCCGACTCCAGGCCTGCTAAATGGCCAGCCAGGCCACTGGGGGTCCCTTGGCAGCTGTGACCTGCTCCATCGGCCAGGTCACTCTTGGCTCTCGCCGCTTTTGGGGTAATCCAGAGTCCGGCCCAAACTACAGGGAAACCCCATGTCTGGTGGCCTCGATACCAGGCCCTTGGCCCCCACTGGGGGCTTGTTGTTGCTTCCCTTGGCAGCCTGGCCTTCTCCCCTGGGTCCGGGGAGCGCTAGGGGAACCCAGGCCCCTTCTCTGGGCTCCAGCCCAGGCACCCTGTTTTGGGAGGCAAAGGATTGTCCCTTAAATCCCCCACCACTTCCCTGGGATGCCCCGACCTGTCCCTGCTCGTCAGCATTTTCCCTGCATTCGTGAATGCTGCTGTTCCCACCATGGCTTTGTCATGGAGTTTAAGGCAAGAAGGGGCCACCGGATCGTCTATTCCGACCTCCTGCCTAGCCACTAACACCACCGCTCATTCACTCACACGCCCAGCCCAACAACTGATATGGCCAAAGTGTCATGGCCCACAGGAGAGTAGATTTTATGTGCCATAGGCAGAGAATAAGAGGGACCCAGCTGCACCCGCAATGGCAGGGAAATGATTAAATGAGATCTACCCAGATAATCCTGGCAACCCACCCGCACGCTGCAGAGGAGGGAAACCCCTTCCTCCCTCCCTCCCTCCCTCAAGGTCACTGCCAATCTTGTCTGGGAGGGAAATTCCTTCCTGACCCTGCACACGGCTATCAGTTAGACCCAGAGCATGTGAGCAAGAACCAGCCGGCCCAGCAACTGGGAGAGAGAGAAAGGCTTGGTGCCACCTCAGAACCCTGGCCCACCCCGTCCAATGTCCCACCACCAGCTGTGACCTCCCTGTTGCTTCAGAGGAAGGTGATAACAAGAAAACAAAACAAAAAATCCCCCCCCCACCACCAAAAAAAAGAGAATATGTGGGGGGAGAGGAAGAAAATCCCTTCTGGACCTGGCAGGTGACAGGCTGAAACCATGACGCACGAGACTTAGGAATTTAAGCAATAATCTGGAAGTGAGCCACAAGGGGTGCTGATCCTTGCTCTCACCTCAAGCAGCCCTGTCCTACAATGCCATTCAGAAATTTGTCCAGCTCACCCTTAACATTAATTACATCATTCCCCCCCCCAACTCCTATTGGGTGGCTGCTCCAGAACCTCACCCCACTGGTGTTTAGAAATGTTCTTCTAATATCTAGCCAGTCATTCTCTCTGTCACACACGCAAATCTACACATGACCCAAGCTAATGCACTGCTTGTACCAAGGATCAGAGGGGTAGCCGTGTTAGTCTGGATCTGTAAAAAGCAACAAAGAGTCCTGTGGCACCTTGCCTCTGGAAATTTCCATTACATGCGTCTGATGAAGTGGTATTCACCCACGAAAGCTTATGCTCCAATACATCTGTTAGTCTTTAAGGTGCCACAGGACTCTTTGTTGCTTGTACCAGTATTCTGGAGAGAACATTCCAGCTGAGACCTCAGTGCCCAAACAACTGTAGCACTGAACCTAAGAACGGCCATACTGGGTCAAAGCAAAGGTCCATCTAGCCCAGTATCCTGTCTTCTGACAAAAAGAACAGGAGTACTTGTGGCACCTTAGAGATTAACAAATTTATTTGAGCATAAGCTTTCGTGGGCTACAGTCCACTTCTTCGGATGCATAGAATGGAACATACAGTAAGAAGATACATGAGAAGGTGGAAGTAGCCATACCAACTGTAAGAGGCTAATTAATTAAGAGAAGCTATTAACAGCAGGGGAGAAAAACTTTTGAAGTGATAATCAAGATGGCCCATTTTGGACAGTTGACACGAAAGTGTGAGGCTATTTCAACATGGGGAAATAGATTCAATTAGTGTAATGACCGAGCCATTCCCAGTCTCTGTTCAAAACTAAGTTAATGGTATCTAGTTTGCATATTAATTCAAGTTCAGCAGCTTCTCGTTGGAGTCTGTTTTTGAAGCTTTTCTGTTGTAAAATTGCCACCTTAACGTCTGTCACTGAGTGATTAGAGAGGTTGAAGTGTTCTCCTACTGGTTTTTGAATGTCATGATTCCTGATGTCAGATTTGTGTCCATTTATTCTTTTGCGAAGAGACTGTCCGGTTTGGCCACTGTACATGGCAGAGGGGCATTGCTGGCACATGATGGCATATATCACATTGGTAGATGTGCAAGTGAACGAGCCCCTGATGGCATGGCTGATGTGATTAGGTCCTATGATGGTGTCACTTGAATAGATATGTGGACAGAGTTGGCAGCGGGGTTTGTTGCAAGGGTAGGTTCCTGTGTTAGTGTTTTTGTTGTATGGTGTGTGGTTGCTGGTGACTATTTGCTTCAGGTTGGGGGTCTGTCTGTAAGCGAGGACAGGTCTGTCTCCCAAGATCTGTGAGAGTGAGAGATCATCTTTCAGGATAGGTTGTAGATCTTTGATGATGCGCTGGAGAGGTTTTAGTTGGGGGCTAAAGGTGACGGCTAGTGGTGTTCTGTTATTTTCTTTGTTGGGCCTGTCCTGTAGTAGGTGACTTCTGGGTACTCTTCTGGCTCTGTCAATCTGCAGGTGGGTATTGTAGTTTTAAGAATGCTTGATAGAGCTCTTGTAGGTGTTTGTCTCTGTCTGCCAATCGGAGCAAATGCGGTTGTATCTTCTGACAGTGGCCAGTGCCAGGCGCTTCAGAGGGGATGAACAGAACAGGGCAATTGTTAAGCGATCCATCCCCTGTCATCCACTCCCAGCTTCGGGGTATCAGAGGTTTAGGGACACCTGGAACATGGGATTGCATCCCTGATCATCTTAGCTAATAGTCATTAATGGACCCATCCTCCATGATCTTATCCAACTTTTTTTAACCCAGTTTTACTTTTCACCTTCACAAAATCCCCTGGGAACAACTTCCACAGGTTGATTGCGTTGTGTGAAGAAATACTTCCTTATGTTTGTTTTAAACCTGCTGCCTATTAATTTCATTGGGTGATCCCTGGCTCTTGTGTTATGTGAAGTGGTCAATAACACTTCCTTATTAACCTTCTGTACACCATTCATGATTTTATAGACCTCTATCATATCCCTCCTCAGTCATATCTATTCCAAGCTGAACAGGCCCCATCTCTTAAATTGCTGCTCAAAGGGAAGCTGCTCCATACCCCTAAACATTTGTATTGCTCCTCTCTGTACTTTTTCCAGTTCTAGTATATCTTTTTTTATGATGGGGGGACTAGAACTATATGCAATATTCAAGGCATAGGTGTACCATGGATTTATGTAGTGGCATTATGATATTTTCTGTCTTATTATCTATCTCTTTCCTAATGGTCCCTAACATTCTATTAGCCTTTTTGACTGCCACTGCACATTGAGCGGATGTTTTCAGTGAAATACCCACGATGATTCCACAATAACTTGCTCCACTAGAGAAACAACCCAACAGTCCTGTCTCCCAGTTCTCCTTACTCAAAAACATTTCACCCATTCCCCTCTGAGAGACAAGACTAGAACCCAGGAGTCAACTCCTACCCCCCTGCTTAGGTCCCAAATCCCCACCAGAACCAAGAAGCAGAGTTGACAAATTTAAAATTGATGAAACTGAAGAAGCAAAAGACTGTCATAGGGATCAAGGTGACCTCCTGAGTGAAACTAGGACATTAGCTAGTTCAGAAGCTTTAAAGATCCCCAATTTGCATGGTAATAACAACTGGTGGCCGCATCCTCAGCCTGGTGTCTCCATGAATTATACCAGCCAGGAATGCTCATGGCAATAACAACCTCCCATGTTCCTGTAGCATCTGTCAGCCTTCAGAGACTCCGACAACTGGATGGGCACAAATGTAAAGAGAGAGCAATAGAGAAAGAGAGAGAGATGGGTGAGTCTGGGGACAGATGGATTGCTAAAGAGAGTGAGTGCAAATGAGAGTTTATGGGGCTGGATGGATAGAGAGAAAGCAGATTTGGTACCAATTTCCAGTACATCCCCTAGTGTGCATGCAGGGATACCAGTAGAACCATAGTGGATAGAAGTGTAGTTTATTTCTCTGTGTTGATAGAAACAAGCGATACCAATATAAGCACCTTTCTACTGGTATTCCCTGCCCAAAAAGGAAAACCCCAAACTCTTGCTGTTGTGAGTCACATCTTCCCATGTCTCCTGCTAGGGCAACTAAATCATCCCAGCCAGGGCTTTGTCAAGTCAGGCCATAAAAACCTCTAAGGAAGGAGATTCCACCACCTCCCTAGGTAACCCATTCCAGTGCTTCACCACCCTCCTAGTGAAATAGTGTTTCCTGATATCCAAACTAGACCTCCCCCACTGCAACTTGAGACCATTGCTCCTTGTACTGTCATCTGGTACCACTGAGAACAGCCGAGCTCCATCTTCTTTGGAACCCCCCTTCAGGTAGTTGAAGGCTGCTATCAAATCCCCCCTCACTCTTCTCTTCTGCAGACTAAATAAGCCCAGTTGCCTCAGCCTCTCCTCATAAGTCATGTGCCCCAGCCCCCTAATCATTTTTGTTGCCCTCCACTGGACTCTCTCCAATTTGTTCACATCCCTTCTGTAGTGGGGGGACCAAAACTGGACACAATACTCCAGGTGTGGCCTCACCAGTGCCAAATAGAGGGGAATAATCACTTCCCTCGATCTGCTGGCAATGATCCTACTAATACAGCCCAATATGCCGTTGGCCTTCTTGGCAACAAGGGCACACTGTTGACTCATATCCAGCTTCTCATCCACTGTAATCCCCAGGTCCTTTTCTGCTGAACTGCTGCTTAGCGAGTCGGTCCCCAGCCTGTAGCGGTGCACGGGATTCTTCTGTCCTAAGTACAGGACTCTGCACTTGTCCTTGTTGAACCTCATCAGATTTCTTTTGGCCCAATCCTCAAATTTGTCTAGGTCACTCTGGACCCTATGAGTCCAACTGAAGCTGCAGACCCTCCGATTTCTTGCTTCCTTCTTCAGGGACAGTGTAAGCAAGTAACACACAGACATCACAAGGGAACTTCCAATACACACGAGCGGACATAAGAACATAAGAACATAAGAAAACATAAGAACATAAGAAAAGCCGTACCGGGTCAGACCAAAGGTCCATCTAGCCCAGTATCTGTCTACCGACAGTGGCCAATGCCAGGTGCCCCAGAGGGAGTGAACCTAACAGGCAATGATCAAGTGATCTCTCTCCTGCCATCCATCTCCATCCTCTGACGAACAGAGGCTAGGGACACCATTCTTACCCATCCTGGCTAATAGCCATTTATGGACTTAGCCACCATGAATTTATCCAGTCCCCTTTTAAACATTGTTATAGTCCTAGCCTTCACAACCTCCTCAGGTAAGGAGTTCCACAAGTTGACTGTGCGCTGCGTGAAGAAGAACTTCCTTTTATTTGTTTTAAACCTGCTGCCTATTAATTTCATTTGGTGACCCCTAGTTCTTGTATTATGGGAATAAGTAAATAACTTTTCCTTATCCACTTTCTCAACATCACTCATGATTTTATATACCTCTATCATGTCCCCCCTTAGTCTTCTCTTTTCCAAGCCGAAGAGTCCCAGCCTCTCTAATCTCTCCTCGTATGGGACCCTCTCTAAACCCCTAATCATTTTAGTTGCCCTTTTCTGAACCTTTTCTAGTGCTAGAATATCCTTTTTGAGGTGAGGAGACCACATCTGTACACAGTATTCGAGATGTGGGCGTACCATGGATTTATATAAGGGCAATAATATATTCTCTGTCTTATTCTCTATCCCCTTTTTAATGATTCCTAACATCCTGTTTGCTTTTTTGACCGCCTCTGCACACTGCGTGGACATCTTTAGAGAACTATCCACAATGACGCCAAGATCTTTTTCCTGACTCGTTGTAGCTAAATTAGCCCCCATCATGTTGTATGTATAGTTGGGGTTATTTTTTCCAATGTGCATTACTTTACATTTATCCACATTAAATTTCATTTGCCATTTTGTTGCCCAATCACTTAGTTTTGTGAGATCTTTTTGAAGTTCTTCACAATCTGCTTTGGTCTTAACTATCTTGAGTAGTTTAGTATCATCTGCAAACTTTGCCACCTCACTGTTTACCCCTTTCTCCAGATCATTTATGAATAAATTGAATAGGATTGGTCCTAGGACTGACCCTTGGGGAACACCACTAGTTACCTCTCTCCATTCTGAGAATTTACCATTAATTCCTACCCTTTGTTCCCTGTCCTTTAACCAGTTCTCAATCCATGAAAGGACCTTCCCTTTTATCCCATGACAGCTTAATTTACGTAGGAGCCTTTGGTGAGGGACCTTGTCAAAGGCTTTCTGGAAATCTAAGTACACTATGTCCACCGGATCCCCCTTGTCCACATGTTTGTTGACCCCTTCAAAGAACTCTAATAGATTAGTAAGACACGATTTCCCTTTACAGAAACCATGTTGACTCTTGCTCAAGAGTTTATGTTTTTCTATGTGTCTGACAATTTTATTCTTTACTATTGTTTCAACTAATTTGCCCGGTACCGACGTTAGACTTACCGGTCTGTAATTGCCGGGATCACCCCTAGAGCCCTTTTTAAATATTGGCGTTACATTAGCTAACTTCCAGTCATTGGGTACCGAAGCCGATTTAAAGGACAGGTTACAAACCTTAGTTAATAGTTCCGCAACTTCACATTTGAGTTCTTTCAGAACTCTTGGGTGAATGCCATCTGGTCCCGGTGACTTGTTAATGTTGAGTTTATCAATTAATTCCAAAACCTCCTCTAGTGACACTTCAATCTGTGACAGTTCCTCAGATTTGTCACCTACAAAAGCCAGCTCAGGTTGGGGAATCTCCCTAACATCCTCAGCCGTGAAGACTGAAGCAAAGAATCCATTTAGTTTCTCCGCAATGACTTTATCATCTTTAAGCGCTCCTTTTGTATTTTGATCATCAAGGGGCCCCACTGGTTGTTTAGCAGGCTTCCTGCTTCTGATGTACTTAAAAAACATTTTGTTATTACCTTTGGAGTTTTTGGCTAGCCGTTCTTCAAACTCCTCTTTGGCTTTTCTTATTACACTCTTGCACTTAAGTTGGCAGTGTTTGTGCTCCTTTCTATTTGCCTCACTAGGATTTGACTTCCACTTTTTAAAGGAAGTCTTTTTATCTCTCACTGCTTCTTTTACATGGTTGTTAAGCCACGGTGGCTCTTTTTTAGTTCTTTTACTGTTTTTCTTAATTTGGGGTATACATTGAAGTTGGGCCTCTATTATGGTGTCTTTAAAAAGGGCCCATGCAACTTGCAGGGATTTCACTTTAGTCACTGTACCTTTTAACTTTTGTCTAACTAACCCCCTCATTTTTGTATAGTTCCCCCTTTTGAAATTAAATGCCACAGTGTTGGGCAGTTGAGGTGTTCTTCCCACCACAGGGATGTTGAATGCTATTGTATTATGGTCACTATTTCCAAGCGGTCCTGCTATAGTTACCTCTTGGACCAGCTCCTGCGCTCCACTCAGGATTAAATCTAGAGTTGCCTCTCCCCTTGTGGGTTCCCGTACCAGCTGCTCCATGAAGCAGTCATTTAAAGTATCGAGAAATTTTATCTCTGCATTTCGTCCTGAAGTGAAATGTTCCCAGTCAATATGGGGATAATTGAAATCCCCCACTATTATTGGGTTCTTAATTTTGATAGCCTCTCTAATTTCCCTTAGCATTTCATCATCACTATTACTGTCCTGGTCAGGTGGTCGATAATAGATCCCTAATGTTATATTTTTACTAGAGCATGAAATTTCTATCCATAGAGACTCTATGGAACATGTGGATTCGCTTAAGATTTTTACTTCATTTGAATCTACACTTTCTTTCACATATAGTGCCACTCCTCCCCCTGCACGGCCTGTTCTGTCCTTCCGATATATTTTGTACCCCGGAATGATTGTGTCCCATTGATTGCTCTCAGTCCACCAGGTTTCTGTGATGCCTATTATATCTATATCCTCCTTTATCACAAGGCACTCTAGTTCACCCATCTTATTATTTAGACTTCTGGCATTTGTGTACAAGCACTTTAAAAACTTGTCCCTGTTTACTAGCCTGCCTTCTTCTGATGTGCCAGATTCTTTTTTATGTGACTGTTTATCATCTGATCCGGCCCTTACATTATACTTTTCAGTCCTCTGCTCCTGACTATAACCTGGAGATTCTCTATCATCAGACTCTCCCCTAAGAGAAGTCTGTGTCCGATCCACACGCTCCTCTGCAGCAGTCGGCTTTCCCCCATCTCCTAGTTTAAAAACTGCTCTACAACCTTTTTAATGTTTAGTGCCAGCAGTCTGGTTCCACTTTGGTTTAGGTGGAGCCCATCTCTCCTGTATAGGCTCCCCCCATCCCAGAAGTTTCCCCAGTTCCTAATGAACGTGAACCCCTCCTCTCTACACCATCGTCTCATCCACGCATTGAGACTCTGAAGCTCTGCCTGCCTCCCTGGCCCTGCGCGTGGAACTGGGAGCATTTCTGAAAATGCCACCATAGAGGTCCTGGATTTCAGTCTCTTCCCTAGCAGCCTAAATTTGGCTTCCAGGACATCTCTCCTACCCTTCCCTATGTCATTGGTACCTACATGTACCACGACCACCGGCTCCTCCCCAGCACTACACATAAGTCTATCTAGATGCCTCGAGAGATCCGCAACCTTCGCACCAGGCAGGCAAGTCACCATACGGTTCTCCCGGTCATCACAGACCCAGCTATCTACATTTCTAATAATCGAATCTCCCATTACTAACACCTGCCTTTTCCTAGAAACTGGAGTTCCCTCCCCCGGAGAGGCAACCTCAGTGCGAGAGGCAACCCCAGCACCATCTGGAAGGAGGGTCCCAACTACGGGAAGGTTTCCCTCTGCTCCCATTGACTGCTCTACTTCCCTGGGCCGTTCTTCCTCCTCAACAGCACAGGAGCTGTCTGAGCGGAGGTGGGACAATTCTACAATGTCCCGGAAAGCCTCATCAACATACCTCTCTGCCTCTCTCAGCTCCTCCAGTTCCGCCACCCTGGCCTCCAAAGCCCGTACATGGTCTCTGAGGGCCAGGAGCTCCTTGCACCGAATGCACACATACGCCACCCGCCCACGGGGCAGGTAATCATACATGCAACACTCAGTGCAATAAACTGGATAGCCCCCACTCTGCTGCTGGGCTTCTGCCTGCATTGTCTCCTAGTTAGTGGAAGGGTGGTTTACAGGAAGGGGTTTTGGAATGTGGTTCGGTTTATAGGTTCTAGGGGGGGGCCACGGGGAAGGGGTTACGGCCGGCGAGGGGCTCCCACTCCCTTCCCACTCCCCTTCTAAACTCCCTTGCGAAACTCCCTGTTAGCAGCCCCTGTTCGCAAAGCTCCCTGGTCGCTTGTGCGCGGCTTTATAAAGCCCTGGCCTGAGTGAATGCCCCGCCCACTGATTAAGGCTCAGCCAATTACCAGAGGCTTCGACCTTTCAGACCTGCCTCCAACTGCCAGCTAGAGCACACGGTCCCTCAAACAACCAAACAAACAAACAGACTGACAAACACAAGCTCAGCACACAGCAAGTAACCCCCAATCACAAACAAACACACACTACAGACAGTCACCCCACAGATGCTGTATTAGCTCCTCCTTCACCTGGAGAACTCCCTTGCGAAACTCCCTGTTAGCAGCCCCTGGTCGCACACACACACACACACATACTTTACTCATATCAAAATCAGAAGAGAGCTCCAGGGAAAAAAGCGTGTACAGAAACTCCTCACTCCAGTGTCCTCATCCCTCTAGAGACCTACAAAATCTCCACCAAGCATTCTCAAAACTACAGTACCCACACGAGGAAATAAGGAAACAGATCAACAGAGCCAGACGTGTACCCAGAAGCCTCCTACTGCAAGACAAACCCAAGAAAGACACCAACAGGACTCCACTGGCCATCACATTCAGTCCCCAGCTAAAACCCCTCCAACGCATCATTAGGGATCTACAACCCATCCTGGACAATGATCCCACACTTTCACAAACCTTGGGTGGCAGGCCAGTCCTCACCCACAGACAACCTGCCAACCTGAAGCACATTCTCACCAGTAACTGCACACCGCACCATAGTAACTCTAACTCAGGAACCAATCCATGCCACAAACCTCGATGCCAACTCTGCCCACACATCTACACCAGCGACACCATCACAGGACCTAACCAGATCAGCCACACCATCACTGGTTCATTCACCTGCACATCCACCAATGTAATATACGCCATCATATGCCAGCAATGCCCCTCTGCTATGTACATCGGCCAAACTGGACAGTCTCTAAGGAAAAGGATAAATGGACACAAATCAGATATTAGGAATGGCAATATACAAAAACCTGTAGGAGAACACTTCAACCTCCCTGGACACACAATAGCAGATCTTAAGGTGGCCATCCTACAGCAAAAAAACTTCAGGACCAGACTTCAAAGAGAAACTGCTGAGCTTCAGTTCATCTGCAAATTTGACACCATCAGCTCAGGATTAAACAAAGACTGTGAATGGCTTGCCAACTACAGAACCAGTTTCTCCTCCCTTGGTTTTCACACCTCTACTGCTAGAACAGGGCCTCATCCTCCCTGATTGAACTAAACTCGTTATCTCTAGCTTGCTTCTTGCTTGCATATATATACCTGCCCCTGGAGATTTCCACTACTTGCATCCGAAGAAGTGGGTATTCACCCACGAAAGCTCATGCTGCAAAACGTCTGTTAGTCTATAAGGTGCCACAGGATTCTTTGCTGCTTTTACAGATCCAGACTAACACGGCTACCCCTCTGATACTCATCCCTCTGAGACTCCTTTTGTCTTTTGACTGTGCTTTCAGTGGTCCCAGATTTTCCCACACCCCTCTCCTCCTACTCAGTCTTCAGGTTCTGCTCAAGAATCTGTGTAAATGATCTCCCTTCATTTCTATCCTTCCTTTATTTACTTACTACTTCCATAGCCATTAACTACCTGTAAATAAATCAGAAATCTACAGGACATACTCAGAATTCTCCACTGTGGGGACCGCTGATCCCAGTGTTTCAGCGTGGCACTGGGGGAGATATGCTGCTAAAAGGGGCTCCGTAGGGGGTGCTGTCACCCCCCAGTCACTATTTACCTCAGGGCGGCACTAGGGGTCACTGTGCTGCAGGGAGCAGGGTGGGTGACTCTGTAGTTATGGGTTCTCCCAATCTGCATGTCAATAACACCTGGTGGTCTCCTCCCCAGCTTGGTAGTTCCATCAATCTGACCTGCCGGGAATGCTCATGGCAGTAACAACTTCCCATGTTCCTGTAGCATCTGGCTGTCTTCAGAGAGAGAGGTGGGTGTGTATGGGGATAGATGGATCAATACAGAGATGTTTTTGTACCAATTTAGCTATCATATCAGTACAGACCCTCGTTTGGTGCAGCTATACTGGTATAACTATTCTTTATACCAGTAAAATTTATTCCTCTCTATTGACAGCAATAAACTATACCACTACAAGCACCTTCCTACTGGTATTCACTGCCCAAAAAGGATAACCCCAAACTCTTGCTTTTGTGAGTCATATCTTTCCAGATCTCGTGTTTGAGCTTGTTTGTGTGTTTATCTTGTGTGAATCAGTCTTCTGCTTTTTGTATTTTCCTTGTGTGTTTGTCTTTTGTTTATTTCAATCCTTTGCTTTTGTGAGTCTTATGTTTCTTGTGTGTGTGTTTGTGTTTTCTGTGGTTGTGCCTCCTACTTGTATCAATCAGAGTCGCGTCTGACTTTGGTGCTGGTTCCTGTATGTGAGTGCATTGCTCCGAGTGTCTCTTTCCACATATCATCTTCTTTCCCTTTCCTAGGGCAAATGGGGGAGCAAGTCGAATTGCTTGATGCATCTACCAACCCAATCTGTTCCCTTCTTAAAGTCCAGCCCAGCTTTTGGTCCCCACAGGAAATAATTTACGACACTCATTGGTCAGTCTCCCCCTTGCTGTGTTATTACCCATCTGTTTCTCTCTTTCTTTCATTATTAATATTCCAAGGGCACATGTAGAGGAGTGGACTCACCCCTGCGGCGCCTCCTGCTGGTAGTCTCTGGGAATTAGCTCATTCCAGCTCCGGAGTGCCCTCTGCAGGCCAGTGATATGCCTGTCCTCTGGCCCCCGTGTCCCTCCCTGGACCCCGGTGCCCTTTTACCTGGGGTGCTGCCCCTGGCAGTAGCCCCTCAGTCTTTGGGTCTCCCCTCCCCGGGGAACCCCCACCCACTATTCCCACCTCGCCTCAGTATAAGGCTACTGCCAGTCATCATCTAGCCCCACGCCCTGGGGCAGACTGCAGTATCAGCCTACTCATCACTGGCAAGGTTGGGTTTGGACCTGCTGCCTTGGCCTACCCCTGGGCTGCCCTCTGCAACCCCCAGTACCCCGTGGCCTTCTACTAGGCCGCAGCCTGGGGCTTTCCAGGCTGGAGCTCCCCGGCTCCTCTGCCCGTCCCCAGCCCTGCTCCACTCAGGTACTCAGTCTCTAGCTTCCTGCAGCCAGGCCCATCTCCCTCTACCGCTAGAGAGAGATTCCTGAGCTCCTGGCTTCCAGCCTCTTATATAGGGCCAGCTGAGGCCTCATTGGGGTGTGGCCCAGCTATGGCTGCTTCCCCAATCAGCCTAGCAGCTTTTCCCCTTGCCACAGCCCTCTTCAAGGGCTCTTTTTAACCCCTCTGGGCAGGAGTGGGGTGACCACCCCGCTACAGCACATTTCTGCCCTTCCGAAATAGGACAGACACCCAATGGCATCAAATGGGAATTCTTCTTAGTTCAAATAAACATTTTTATCCTGCAGGGAAAGAATAATGCATGACTTAGATGCAAGGATGTGGAATGTATGTCAGCACATCACCCCTTGTCATGCTGTTTTTGTGGTAAGATATGGCTCTAGTGGTCAGAGCACTAGCCTTGGCTATCAGGTGTTGTGAGCTGAAGTCTTACTGGGTCAGTTTTAAGAACATAAGAACGGCCATGCTGAGTCAGACCAATGGTTTATCTACCCTAGTATCCTGTCTTCTGACAGTGGCCAGTGCCAGATGCTTCAGAAGGAATGAACAGAACAGGGCAATCATCAAGAGATCCATCCCCTGTCATCCAGTCCCAGCTGGGGTTACATCTTGGTTAATAGCCATTCAAGGAACTATCCTCCTTGAATTTATCTAATTCACTCTTTAATCCAGTTATACTTTTGGTCTCCAGAACATCTTCTGGTAACGAGTTGCACTTGTTGACTGCATTGTGTGGTGAAATAATTCCTTCTGTTTCATAGAATCATAGAATCATAGAATCATAGAATCTCAGGGTTGGAAGGGACCTCAGGAGGTCATCTAGTCCAACCCCCTGCTCAAAGCAGGACCAAACCCAACTAAATCAGCCCAGCCAGGGCTTTGTCAAGCCTGACCTTAAAAACCTCTAAGGAAGGAGATTCCACTACCTCCCTAGGTAACCCATTCCAGTTCTTCACCACCCTACTAGTGAAAAAGTTTTTCCTAATGTCCAACCTAAACCTCCCCCTCTGCAACTTGAGACCATTACTCCTTGTTCTGTCATCTTCTATCACTGAGAACAGTCTAGATCCATCCTCTTTGGAACCCCCTTTCAGGTAGTTGAAAGCAGCTATCAAATCGCCCCTCATTCTTCTCTTCTGCAGACTAAACAATCCCAGTTCCCTCAGCCTCTCCTCGTAAGTCATGTGCTCCAGCCCCCTAATCATTTTTGTTGCCCTCCGCTGGACTCTCTCCAATTTATCCACATCCTTCTTGTAGTGTGGGGCCCAAAACTGGACACAGTACTCCAAATGAGGCCTCACCAGTGCTGAGTAGAGGGGAATGATCACATCCCTCGATCTGCTGGAAATGCCCCTACTTATACAACCCAAAATGCCATTAGCCTTCTTGGCAACAAGGGCACACTGTTGACTCATATTCAGCTTTTCGTCCACCGTAACCCCTAGGTCCTTTTCTGCAGAACTGCTGCCCAGCCATTCGGTCCCTAGTCTATAGCAGTGCATGGGATTCTTTCGTCCTAAATGCAGGACTCTGCACTTGTCCTTGTTGAACCTCATCATATTTCTTTTGGCCCAATCCTCTAATTTGTTTGTTTTATACCTGCTGACTATTAATTTTGTTGGGTAACCCCTGGTTCTTATGCTATGTGAAGGGGTAAATAACACTTTCCTATTCACTTTTAATACGTGTTGAGGAAGTTTAATCCACTGGAAACTGGCTAATTTCTTTTCTTTCTGTAGCGACAGCAGTGCAGTTCCAGGAGTACGTGTGTGCTGCTACTGCAACATTCAAATCACCAAAAGGATTTAGACGCCCAGTTTCCCACTCATTTTCAGGGCACCCAAATTCTTTAGGCACCTTGCAGAATCTCAGTCTTTGGTGTGCTTGGCATGTTGCATCTCTCTCTGCTGTGCTTTCAAAAACATGATGGCCCACTAATCAGATGAGAAGAAGCATTTTCATCATCCATACATATATGTAGTGACTGAGTGTGGGCAAAATAAGCCAGGCTAGAACTGGAAATCAGCTGCATAGTCTGGAGCAGTCAGTGGCCTCTGACTCTGCAGTGCTCAGCTGGAGAAGACCTGTGAGGATCCCAGGATGAATGTGTGCAGCATGTGTGCAGCATCTTCCCATCCAGCATGTGTGCAGCATCTTCCACAGCAACATTGATGCACAATGTGCTGTCCCAGATGCCCTAGTCTTGACACAGAGAACCACGCTGTGACGGGTTCCCCAGGGTGCAGCCTGGAACTCTGTGTGCGCTGTGCCCCCCTGAACTCTCTCCTGCCTGGGCTGTCTCTCACAGTGCTTTGCTAGTGACCAGCAGCAAACCCCTCCAGGAGCTGTGATCACTTAGCACATCAGCATGTGGAGCCCCACACCCAGCTGGATTGCATGAATGCTCCCAGAGCCATTCATGAATCACACAGAGAAAGACACCAGAGCCAAATCCCCCCAGCTCCCAGCACTGTACCTCAGGAATATACCATCTTGCACTGCTCAAGACGAGCAGTACAAATTTATTAATTAGTTCACCACTTCAACAATGGAAAGTGGGTATACACCCGCCTGTGCAAAACATGAGCACATTTGCCACACACTTCAGGGAAACTCACTGATAAAGATAAACATTTGAACAAATGTATTGACTACAAAAGATAGATTTTAAGTGGCTATAAGTGATAGGCAAAAAGTCAGAGTTAGTTACCAAAAGAAAAGAAAATATAAGCACGCAGTCTAAACTCTCAACCCTATTAGACTGGGCAACATCTAGATTAAGCAGTTTTTCTCACCCCACTGGATATTGCAGTTCATAGTATGCAGCTTTCACCCTTGAAATCTGGGCCAGTCCCCTCTGTTGAGTCTTCAGAGTGTCCTTATTGCTTGCTGCATAGGTGGGTGAAGGAGAAAGGCCAAACATGGGGCCCCTGTGTTCTGTTTTATACTTTCAGCCCCATGTGCTTGGTGAGCACAAGTCCAGGCATGTCTGGGGGCATTGCTGAGTCTCCAAGCAAGGCTGCGAAATTCCCCTGGTGTGGCCTCATGCTGGTGAGTCATTGCACTGTAGCTCCCTTGCTGGACAATGATTGTTGATTGGTTGTTTGACACCCTGCCTGTGTATTGGCTACTTTCCTTGCTGTTGCCTCTGGGGAGCTAATATCTGGCTGATTCCCCAACTTACAGCATGTTTTAGTGACAACCATACAACACAATTCTGAAAACTTCATCTGCATTAATGATCTATAGATATGGATAGAGAAATGACTTTCAGCAGATCATAACCTTCCCCCTGATACCTTACAAGACATGCTTTATATGCAAGATCACAATTATATATAAATGAGGAAGATGGGGGTTCCAGGATGCTCCACCAAAGTATAGTATGTCACACACGCCTCACCTGAACCTCTTTAGCTGGCTTCAAAGGTGGTGTGGTCCATCATTAGGTTTCAGGGTTGCTTCTGGTAGAGAGGGTGGTGACTTACTGACCCCACACATGGCGTTCGGTTAGACCCTGAGAATGTGAGCAAGAAACAGCCAACCAAACACATGGGAGAGACTCATGCCATCCCACCCAATGTTCCATCTCCAGCCATGGCCATCCCTGATGCTTCAGAGGAAGGAGATAAAACAAAACAAAACAAAAACCCCTCCCCCCAAAAAAGCAGAATAGATGGCGAGGAGTGGGAAGAAAATCCCTTCCTGACCATTGCAAGTGGTTGGCTGAAACCGTGAAGCATGAGATTTAGAAACTTAAGATATAAACCAGAATTGAGCCCCTGGGATGCTGAACCATGCCCCGCACCATCTCAATGAACCCTGTCATACAATCCCACACGGACATTTGCTCAGCTCTCTCTTAAGTCATTTGCCCCCCACAACTCCTATTGGGAGGCTGCTCCAGGACCTTACCCCACTGGTGGTTAGAAATGTTCTTCTAATTTCCAGCCAGTCATCCTCTAACACACTCCTGAATGTCCACATGACCCAGGTTAACGCACTGCTTGTACCGGTATTCTGGAGAGAACATTACAGCTGAGACCTCGATGCCCAGACAACTGCATCACTGGACATCAGAACAGCCATATGGGGTCAAGCCAGTGGTCCATCTGGCCCAGTATCCTGTCTTCAGACACCCAGACACCCGGAGCCTGGGGTTGCATCCCTGACCATCTTGTCTAATAGTTATTGATGGACCTATCCTCCGGGGACTTATCCTATTCTTTTTTTATCCCAGTTTTACTTTTGGTCTTCACAAAATGCCCTGGCAATGAGTTCCACAGGTTTTGCATGCACTGTCTGAAGAAGTAATTCCTTATGTTTCTTTTAAACCTGCTGCTCATTAATTTCATTAGTTGACCCCTTGTTTTTGTATTATATGAAGCTGAAAATAATACTGTCTTATTCACCTTCTCCACAGCATTCATGATTTTATAGACCTCTATCATATCCCTCCTCAGTCATCTCTTTTCCAAGCTCAACAGGCCCAGTTTTTTTAATTGCTGCTCTTACGCAAGTTGTTCCATACCCCTGATCGCTTGTGTTGCCTCTCGCTATACTTTCTCAAATTCTAATATATCTTTTTTGAGATGGGGCGACCAGATCTGCACACAATATCCAAGATGTGGGCAATCCATGGATTTATATAGTGGCATTATGATATTTTCTGTCTTATTATCTGTCCCTTTCCTAATGGTTCCTAACAGTTTGTTAGCGTTTATGAGTGCCGCTGCACACTGAGTGGATGTTTTCAGTGAAATATCCACAATGACTCTACAATGACTTTCTCCACTTGAGAAAGAACCCAGGAGTCCTGGATTCCAGTTCCCCTTACTCAAAGCACTTTACTCAGTCCCC
>QXTE01000825.1:0-79616 GCA_003942145.1 Platysternon megacephalum
GTAGGCTGGGTCCCCAAGGATAACCATAGGCATTTCAACATCCCCAATGGTTATTTTCCAGTCTGGGAAGTAAATCCCTTGCTGCAGCTGTTTAAACAAACTAGTGTTCCTGAAGACGCGAGCGTCATGAACCCTTCCCAGCCATCCCACGTTGATGTTGGTGAAACGTCCCTTGTGATCCACCAGTGCTTGCAGCACCATTGAAAAGTACCCCTTGCGGTTTATGTACTNCTTACGCATACGAAAGTTTCGCAGCCATTGGGAATCGTCCCACACCTGCAACACTATGCGGTCCCACCAGTCTGTGCTTGTTTCCCGGGCCCAGAATCGGCGTTCCACAGCGAGAAGCTGCCCCATTAACAACATGATCTCCAAAGCGCCAGGGCCCGTGGCGCGAGACAATTCTCTGTCCATGTCCATGTCCTCATCACTCTCGTCGCCGCGCTGCCGTAGCCGCCTCCTCCTCGCCTGGTTTTTCAGGTCCTGGTTCAGCATAAACTGCACAATAATGTGCGTGGTGTTTACAATGTTCATGACTGCTGTCTTGAGCTGAGCGGGCTCCATGCTTGCCAAGGTATGGCGTCTGCACAGTTCACCGAGGAAAAAAGGCGCGAAACGGTTGTCTGCCATTGCTTTCATGGAGGGAGGGGGAGGATGCTCCCAGAACCGCCCGCGACAATGTTGTTTGCCCCATCAGGCATTGGGATCTCAACCCATAATTCCAATGGGCGGGGGAGACTGCGGGAACTATGGGATAGCTATGGGATAGCTACCCACAGTGCAACGCTCCGGAATTCGACGCTAGTCTCGGTACATGGACGCGCACTGCCAAATTAATCTGCTTAGTGTGGCCGCATGCACTCGAATTTATACAATCGGTTGCCAAAAATCAAATTCTGTAAATTCGGATTAATCCCGTAGTGTAGACGTACCCTTAGGGAGTTCATGTCTTACTCCCTTAGACGCCTTTGCAAAACTCAGCCTTAATATTTCTGAAATTCAAGAGAAGCCCAGGGCTCGGAAGTTAACAAGATAGACACAGGACCAGGATTGCAAAGGTCGTTAGGCACCTAAGAATGGAGATACAGACCTATTGGGATTTACAATAGCATCTAGGGTGACCAGATGTCCCGATTTTATAGGGAGAGTCCTGAATTTTGGGTCTTTTTCTTATATAGGCTCCTATTATCCCCCACCCCCGTCCCGATTTTTCACATTTGCTGTCTGGTCACCCTAATAGCACCTAAGCATATTAGGGTCCTAACTCCCATTGAATGTCAATAGGACTTAGCCATCTGGCTCACTTGGGAGCTCTGATATATCCCACTAGGCACCTGTCTCCATCTTTAGGTGCCTAAATGCCTTTGTAACCCTGACTCACAGATAACATAGAACTGGGCTGGGGTTGGGGAACTTTGGGGGAGATCATAGGGCCTGTGCTACGCAGAGGGTCAAACTATACGATCATAATGGCTCCTTTTGTTTTTCTCTAATATTCTTTGAACTTTTGCCTCTGGGCCTCTGCTTTTGAGCTGTGCAGAGCTCCGGGGAGTGAGTCCCATAAGCCCGAAAATAGACATGGATAAGTCACCTTCCGCAGCATCAGTCCTTTAATGTCAGTGAAGCTCAAAGCCAGCTCCACACAGCTCATCTGCTGAGGGCAACAGGTCTGCGCCTCGCTCTGTCAGATCAGCCTAAGAGTGAGGGGAGAAATTACTCTAACATAGCTTAGCCTTTGGCTTCTAGATACTCCAGTGGTGTTAACAATGGAGTTAGATAGATAATGACCAAAGAATCCTGGCACTGGAGGATTGAATGCATCACAAGTTTGGGAAAAATGCACAATGACCTGCACAGTAAGTTCACTATTTCAATTAAATATATTTGGGGATTAATATACAGAGCATACGTAAGACCTTTCAGGTAAATTACATTTTGAGCTCTGAAAGGCTTTTGCTATCTATTTAGTCATACATCAAGATCCCGTCAGAAAAAAAAATCAGTGGAAAATTTTGACTTTGTACCAGAAACCCAAAATCAGAAAAGTTTTGGAGACTTGGCAGCCAAAAACTATTTTTTTCAGCTGAAAACTATTGAAATCTAAAAATTTTAATTTGAAAACAAAAGAAAACCGGGGTTTCCAATTTTAAAAAAAAAATAGTATCACAGACACTTTCCCTGACCATTTTTGTTTAGTTTAAAATCCGGTTTTTGAAAACAAAAATTAGAAAGAAAATTTCCAACTGCCCCTTATTGGAAATGGAGTTGTTAGCAAAGGTGGGAAACATCAGTAGTTTTTAATAATACCATGATTTCCAACCCATTTGTGCTATTGCAACTGTGTTTATTTCTGTTTTAAATGATTAGCAAGTAGATGATAAAAATTGAGTAACGAGCAAAGCTGGTAGCTCAGAATGTGTTTTACACCCACTAGCACCTTTCAACTTAGAGTCAGAGTTGAACCAGCCAGGTAAGGTCTGGCTATCCGGACACAACCCAAGAACAGAAAGGAGGTCAACAGGACTAGAACCCAGCTCTCCTATTCTAGCATTAGCGCCTCTGCTCCGCACTGCTGCTAGCTAAACACCAAAGCTCTTGACGGGGTACAGAAGATAGACATAGTAAGATACAGCCCCTCCCCACATGAGCTCACGGTGCAACTAGAGAGAGGGATTATTAGAGATGAGCTGGTGCTCAGTGTGCTGGGCGTGTCTGTGTCGGGTTTCCCTGGGACAAGGGAATCAGACTCTACTGGTGGTTTAGAAGTTTAGTTTCTTGTCCAAGTGGTGAGCCTGCTGTGTTCATAAGACCATATGACTGCAAGGGACCTGGGTCATCAAGTCTAATCCTCTGCTACCACTGGCAACCCCGTCACATAATCTCCATCATAAACTGACCCATCCCCATGTTAACTCTAATTGGGCTGTTTGCTCCCAGGGCTGTTCCTGGCCCTCCCTCCTCTGACAGGGACATACCTTCTGTGCATTTCCAGTCTAAATTTACTCATGGCCAGTTTATCCCCATTTGTTCTTGTACCAATATTCTCCTTTAGCATCAACAGTTCTTCTCTGTCCCTGGTGTTTACCTCCCTGATCTATTTACAAAGAGTGATCATAGCCCCTCTCAGCCGGCGTTTTGCTAGGCTAAACAAGCCAAACTCTTCTAGGCTATGTCTAAACTAAGGGCTAGGGGTGTAATTCCCAGATCACATACTTGCAGTAGCTTGATGAGCACTAATGCGAGTACAAATAGCAGTGTATCTGTGGGGCCATGGGCAGAGGCAGTGGGGGCACAGCTACCAACCCACCTGTACCCTGCGGCAACGTACTCATCAGGGCTCAGCTGTGCCTCCACTGCCACTGCCCATGCTACCGTGACTACACTGCAATTTATACTCATACCAACTCTCATTGAGCTACTGCGCGTGTGTGTATGCAAGCTGGGAATCACACCCCTAGCTCATAGTGCAGACAGAGCCTCATTCTCCTCTCCTAAAATAGCTCTCCATTGTCGCAATAGCAGGACCATCATTCCTAAGATTGTTGGATTTGTGTTGTAACTCGTTCCATATTTACACTGCTTTTTATCAAGCCACATCTTGGATGGATAGTCAGATGGTGGAAACAGAGCCATCCTTTGACTGTAAGGGAGCTATACCAATTTACACTGGTGCGATAATGCACCTGATTCGTGGTGTGATTGTCAGAGGTGAGGAGGCAGGAGTGCTCTATCCTGACATTGCCCTTGTCCTTCCCTCCATAGGCAGCACACGATGTCCTGAGAAGGAAAATGTCCAACCAAACCTCTGTGACCGAGTTCCTTCTCCTGAGCTTCTCTCAGGCTCGAGAGCTGCAGATTTTACACTTTGTGGTTTTTCTAGGGATTTTTCTGGCAGCCCTGATGGGGAACCTTCTCATTATCACTGTTGTAGCTCTGGATCACCATCTTCACACCCCCATGTACTTTTTCCTGATGAATTTGTCCATTATAGACCTTGGATCCATCTCCGTTACTGTCCCCAAATCCATGGCCAATTCCCTATTGAACACCAGGTCGATTTCTTATTCTGGGTGCGTTGCCCAGGTCTTTCTTTTCATTTTCTTCACTGCGGTTGACCTTGGTTTTCTCACCATTATGGCGTACGACCGCTATGTCGCCATCTGCAAACCACTGCACTATGAGTCTCTGATGAACAGGAGAGCTTGTGTGCAAATGGCAGCCAGTGCTTGGATCAGTGGTATTTTCTGCTCTGCACTGCACACTGGGAACACATTTGCGTTAACCTTCTGTGGAGGCAACATGGTAGATCAGTTCTTCTGTGAAATCCCCCAGCTACTCAAACTCGCTTGCTCTGACTCATATCTCAGTGAAGTTGGGGTTATTGCCTTTTTTGCATGTTTAACTATAAGCTGCTTTGTTTTAATAATTGTGTCATATGTTCAGATCTTCACCACGGTGCTGAGAATCCCCTCTGAGCGGGGCCGGCATAAAGCCATCTCCACGTGCCTCCCTCACCTCATTGTGGTCTCCTTGTTTGTTTGCACTTGCCTCTTTGCCTATGTGAAGCCCACCTCCTGCTGTCTATCAGGTCTGGATCTTGTGGTGGGTGTGCTCTATTCCGTGGTGCCACCAATGATGAATCCAATCATCTACAGCATGAGGAACAAGGAGATTAAAGGTGCTCTGAGGAAACTGACTCGGTGAACATTATTAACCAAGAATAAAATTTCCAGATTTCTCTCATGACCAGGACTTCATTCTGGGTGTCTTTACAGATCGAATCAACTGAAGACATTATTGTCTCCACAGGAATGTGATGTGCAATCTCTTTATGTAAAATGCTGTATTCAGAGTGGTAATGATCCAAACTAAGTTCACTAAAGTGAATGGAGTTACTTTAGGCTTACACCAGTGTAAATTAGATAAGAATCTATCTATCTATCGATCTATCTGTCGATCGATCTATCTATCTATTGCAACAAACCAAACCAAAACCATAGTTAACACAGAGTTAAGGTTGTCCCCCGGAGCTGGCAATAGCCAGTGGCAATTATATGCTTGCACTCTAGCAGCATTCACTGTGTCCACTGCAGCTGTATTGAATCATAAAGGCAGATATTGGCACACACAAAAGAGGGAAATATGGGGCTGTCAGGCATACCTGTTCTGCCCCGAACCTATTTTCCCCCAGTCCCCTGTCATTCACTATCACGTACCCCTTCTCAGTGCCCCACCCTTCCCCTCCACTCCACCTAGCTCCCACTCCTCTCCAACTGACCCACCCACCCCATTTGTCCCCCCCCTTTAATCACCCCTCTCTCACTACCCCAAAACTCCTTGTTAGGTGAGCTTATGACAACTAGCAAAATGCCTAGGCCATTGCCAGTAGCGGGAATACTTGTTCATTGCTAAAAGCAGCTCTAAGACCTTTGTAGTAACCATAGCATAACTAGGCAAGCCAGAGGGGAGGGGGTTGAGCAACCACAAGACGTGAGCACGAGCCTGCATCCTTCCTGGTAAGCTCTCTTTTGAAATTGCTGAAGTATGCATCTTTGAAAAACAGGAAGTCTGACTATAGTTTTGACTGGTGTTATGTGGAAATACAGCTGCAAGGCTAACAGCTCAAAATTGCTTGCTAACTTTTTTTTTTAAGTGACATGTTTTGTAACACCTGCTTCTTGTTTAACGGTTGGTTTTGATTGGTAAGCTATGTAACACTTGTAAAGATAAGAAGGGGACAAGATCTGGGTTAAGTGAACTCTGCTGTGAACTCATCTTGAGTTCCCCAGCGGCAAACGGAAGGCTGGCCACCAGAAATCTGTCACTGGACACTCGAGGACCACTCCAGACCTTGGGGTAACTATAGTTTGGGGTGCTCTAACGTAACCTGTTGCTTGTGTGTGTATGTGCTGGAGACTAAATACAGTAAAAGCTTTAAGTAAAAGCACTCTTGTTTGCACTGTTTCTATCAACCACTTATCAGATGGACGCGCTGTGTCCCCATTGATTTATTTCCTGACACCGCCTCACAGGGAGTAAAGTTACAGAGAGCTTTGGGTTCAGAAAAACCCCAGGTAACACCCTCTCCAGCTGTTCCCCCACTCATCCTCTCCGCCCAGCAGGAATGTGCATGTGTAACCGATGTAAGCAGAGTCAGGATGAGCTCTACCCTGACATCTGGTGGTGAATTATGGCGAGTGTGGAAAAGAACGTCAGGGGCTGATCTTGTTTGCATAGGCACACCCACTCCGCCTAGCATGAGCTTATAGCAGCCCAAAATGGTCACTTTGGCTGTTGTAGGACCCCCAGTTTCTCTGTTATTGGGGCAGGAAGAATAAAATGTTGTTACCATGGTTATGTGAATCAAGGCCAGTGGAACTGTTTTATGACAGAGGGACTCACTATCAACTAAGTAGCGCTTGCTAGACAAGGGACATGGGTTCCAAAACCCAGTAAATGGAGAGAGGTTGGGGACAGGTATTTGTACCTGATGGGATGGGTGTCCTTTGAGGGCCTGTAACACCAATTGCACCTCCTTCTCTCTCCACTGTTGAATGTCAGAGCTAACTTTGATTCTAGTAGGAGCCTAGTTACAGACTGCTGAGCTGAATTTGCTTTGGGCCAATGGTGCACCAGCACTAGGGCTCCCCTACTACAAGCTGAAATCACTAAGAGCTGAGATCACTGAGTGCTGAACTAGTGGGGGAGCCTGAAGCTATATTGCTAAGCGGCTGGTGGAGTGGAGCAGTTTGTGGAGCAGCTGGTGTGGCCCACGGAACGGCCAGCGGTGCAGTTTGTGAAGCGGCTGGCAGAGCGGAGCAGTTTGTGGGACGGTTGGCGTGGCCTACAGAACGGCGAGCGGAGCAGTTCGTGGGACGGTTGGCGCGGCCTGCGGGACAGCGAGCGGAGCGGAGCAGTTTGTGGGACGGATAGTGGAGTGGAGCGGCTCGTGGTGAAGGCGGCCGCAGAACTCCATGGAGAGGCGGGGCAGTCGGCCTCGGACCACGTAAGGTGCCCCTTAACACCCTGCGTACCCTTTCTCCCCCCCTTCCACCCAGGCTGTGGGGGGGCAAAACTCTGCAGCTCTGGGGCTGCACTGACCAAGGACAGAGACTCTCGGGTTGTTGGACTCAAGAGACGTTAGAGGTGTTGGACTTTTGGGACTTTGGGGTGATCTTTTGGGTTGTTGGACTTCAGACCTTGAGGGGAAAAGGACACTGCCAACCTTACTTGGGGGTGGGTCTTTTGCTCATGGTTTGTATTGTGAATCATGTTTGTGGTGTTTCCCTGATATAATGCCGCATTGTTTCCCTCCTTTATTAAAAGGATTTTGCTACACTCAGACTCTGTGCTTGCGAGAGGGGAAGTATTGCCTCTTAGAGGCGCCCGGGGGGTGGTATGAAATTGTCCCAGGTCACTGGGTGGGGGCTCGAGCCGGTTTTGCATTGTGTTATTGAAACGGAACCCCTAGATACTGAACCCGGCCCTTGTTGCTGCCACCTCAGATGGGCAGAAGGGTTACACCTATTTTCATTCCAAAAATAATTTCAGCACCTTCTAAATTTTCTGATGTGCTCAGATGATGTTTACAAAAATTAAAAACCCTTGGACAGAGGCAGACACCACCTGCTTTTAGTTTCAGATTTTGGCCCACCATTAGAGTCAAACTCAGTGCCCGTGTGGGGCTCAGGTTTGATGGCCAGACCATTCCTCCTTCAGAAGCTTAGGTCCCGTGATCCAGAGGTAGGGTTCAACCAGCTCATGCTCTCTCCATGCACATGCACTGTGTAATCTGTTTAGCGCCACACCAACCACTTCAAAGGCTGACATGCCTAACTGGAGAGCTACACACTATGGCTAATAGCATTGTAACTTGATTTCCCCCAAAGGGCTGTTATCTGGCCTGTACTCTGGTGCGGTAACCATCAAGCACTGGAGACCCTGCTGTGAGGATCTGAGCCCCGGTTTGATCTCTGCATGAAAAAAAATCAGCACCAAAATACCCTAACTTTAAGAAAAGTTAGAAGTAACTCCATTGCAGTCAATGGGGCTGACACGACCCACACTCAGTCAGGAGTAATTCAATGGGGCTGACTCCCCTCTCACCCTAGGGTAACTCAGTGGAGTTATGATGCAGTACAGCTGGTCTAAGGAAGAAGAGATCAGGCCTTTTGACTCCAGCCCCCACCATGTCCTCCATCCACTGAACCTCCCTCTGTCTCACACAGCCCAGACTCCCCCAACAAACACCCACAGCCCCTAATCCCCTCATTCCCCACTCATAACCTTCCACCCCACAGACACTTCCAGCTCTTGTCTTTTGAGATTCCCCCTCCCACGGGTCAGAGCCAATTTCCCCACCCAGTTTGTGACTCAGCTTCCTCAGAGATCCCTACTTAACCCCTCTTCCCACCAGTCCCCTCCTCTGCTCAGCCCCATTCCCCTGACATGGCTCCAGACCCAGGGAACAGCCCCCCACCCCTGCTTCCTTCCACCCCACCTCCAAACACCAGCCCGTTCTCTCCTCCATCTCCCCATTGGGAAACCCAGGCCACCACTTTCTTCCTTCCCTACTCTCCTCCTTCCTCTGCCTGGCCCAGCTCCGCTCTTCTGAACAGTGACTCCAGGGTGGGCTCCGCCCAACCCTGCCCAGTACACAGTTAAGCTGGGGAACAAGGTATCACTCAGACAAAGAGGCAAGGTGAATCATTGACAGGGATCACAAGAGCCTTCACATCTACATTAGATCAGAGAATGAATTAAACCGCCATGATGCAGGTCTCCAGCCAGCCACTAACTCACAGGGAACCTCCCTGACACAGAGGTCAGTGAAGAATTGTTCATTGGGGGAGGAGGCACTGCCCCGCCCTTTACAGCAGCTGGTGCTGGTCCCTCCAGGAGTCACTGCTCTGAGCAGGGCTGTTCCCAGGAGAATGTGGAAAGAGGCACTTTTAGTCAGATAAAGCTCTGCTGACTCTCAGGGCTATATTCATACACTTCAGGGCCATGCATGGGGCTCTGCCCCCTTGACCCTGTACCCCACATGGAGTGGCAGTGGTGGGGGCCCCTCAAAGAGAGGCTGAGACAGTGGCATGGGACCCCCTGCTCCCTCCCAGAAGATCAGTAGGTCAGCCAGGGTCTGCAGCATTTGGGTTTGCAGCCTGAGAAGGACCATTGTGTCCTGGTGCATCTCCCTCTCCTTTTTCTGCTGGGATTCCTGGGCCATTCTCCTGTTCATTCCGCCCTGCTCCATGTCATCTGCCATGTCGGCACTCCAGGCCCTCTGTTTGCAGTACAATGCAGCATTGGCTTGCAGGATCTCGCTGAACATGTCCTCCCTTGTCCTCTTCTTTCTCCTCCTCATCAGGGTCAGGCCTTCTGCGGGTGCAGAGGGAGCATACCTCAAAGGCCACCATGCTAGAAACTGCTGATAAAAGAGACAGATGTATCATTAACAGTCACAGTGTAAAGAGAAAGGTAAGTTTCAAAACTACCTTCCTTTATTCCCATCAACACTTTTAAGAAGAAATGCTTAGTGACACTGGCAGCTTTGGAGCACCTTGGTACAACACCGCTTTCCAGCTCCAGCCATGCGGAGGGTGGGGGGGAAGGATTTTCCATTGCCTGAAGCTATAATATTTCAGGCCCCATTCCAGGGATATGATTATAGGGCAATGGCACTGATTATTGGCACTCTTTGCCACAGGCAGTGGTAGGGTGACCACCTTTTCAAAAGGCAAAAGTGGGACACATGCACGAGCCCCACCCCTCCATGGCCCCGCCCCTCCTCTTCCCCTGAGCCCCCAGCCCCTGCTCCTCCTCTTCCCCTGAGGCCCAGCCCCCTGGCCAGTCTGGAAGCGAGAGCCAGCCCATGGTAAGAGCCACCCTGGGAGCCCGGGCCACTGTGGGGAGCTCCAGACCCTCCTCCTGCTCTGGGTGGGGTGCCAGGGTGCCCGAAAGCAGCCCCTGGCCCATGTCCCCACCCCCTGGGAAATGCCACTCAGGTCAGGTGGTGGGTCCAGGCCTCCCCACGGTGGCCTGGGATCCCTGGGTGGCTCTTACTACTGCCCAGCTCCGGCTTCTGGCCTGGCCAGGGGACAGGGCCTGAGGGGAGGAGAGGAGGAGCAGAGGGCGGGGCCTTGTGGTGAGCAGGGGGTTAAGGCCCACCTCAGCACCCCCCAGAAGGAGGCTGGCGCAGCCCCTGAGCCTTGGGCAGGCGCGGAGCAGTGATGCAGGGAATCCAGGACAAATGCAGTCCTGGATTCATTCAGCCTGGGACTGGGATTTGAACTCTGCATTTCAGGACTCTCCTGCCCAATTCAGTATTGGTGGTCACCCTAGACGGTGGTGGTCTTAGTTGGTATCTCACTCCTGAGGGTCACAGAGAACACAGCTGCTACTAGTGTCTCAAACCTGCCCAGGCCCATATGTTGCTAGCTTGTTTACTGCAATGGTGCCTGCCAAACTCATCGTAGAGTGGCATGGAAAAGTGTCCTACTGCAGAGGAAGGAATAAGGCAGCCATGCCTAGAAACCTTCAGAAGAAGATTGCAGAGTATTTCCATGAAAGTTTGATCAGGATCTTACAGGAGGATACAAGGGACATCCTTATGTACATAAACAAAGCGCTCCACATGGCCCTCCTAACTCCCAAAGGGGGATGAAAAGCAGATACAAATTCTACCTCTGTTTCTTGTACCTCTACCTTGTCTCTTATGAGTAAAACAGTGAAACATTGATGTCTTTGTTTTGTTAACTTGGGGATGGGCCGGGCATCATCTTTAAATATAAGCATTGTAAGGATAAATGCATGAACTCACTTATCTGAGTTCCCTTCCCCTTCATCAGGATCATCTGCACTCGCCAAGTGGGACCGGTTAGACTGTGGCAGAGTCTCAAACAGGTCCTGGCTTGCAGCATGGCTGGAGTCCCCCACTGCATCTTCTCCCTCCTCGCTGTTCATGGCAGGAGGTATAGGGTCTCCTGGCCCTGTGGTCTCCTGGAGAAGTTCCTTCACTTTCACACAGCACTGCTGCTGATCTCTGTCATACCCCTTTGCCTGCATACCTGTGCCGTCTTTTCATAGATGTCCACTTTTCTACAACTGGTCCATAGCTGTGCCTGCACAACCTTTTCTCACCACAGGCCCAGGACATCCCAGACCTCCTGTCTACTTGAGGCAGGAGCGTGTCTGGAGCGTGTAGCAGGCAGGGTTGGTTGGGCAGCTGCACACAACAAGGGAGAGCTCCTAGGTGGGCAATCAGGAAAAGGCATTTCAAAAAATATGCAGGGACTTTAAAAGGGTGTGTGGCTTCAGGTCTCCACGACCCCGAGGCAGTTGAGTTCACCATTGTGACCAGCAGAGTCATTGTCGCATGGAATGGGGCATTGTGGGACAGCTGCTGGAGGACTGTTAGGGTTGACACAGGTCATGCAATGTCTACACTCATGCGGCATCAACCTCTGTAGGTCGACCATGGCTCAATGCCACTCAGGGAGGTGTTTTTACTGCATCACCTTAACGGGGTGCTTACATCAGCCAGAGACAAAAGTGTAGACACATGCACAAATAGATCGATGCAAGTTGACTTATGTCGAAATAACTTTCTAGTGTAGACCAGGCCTTAGACACACCCATGATCCACAGAACCCCCCACTCAGCTGCTGAATAACCCTGTCAGCACCTAAGTTTCTGCCTCAGGCAGGCACCCAGATGCCTAGTTCACGGATAAGCCCCAGAAGGAACCTCAAAGCAGGTGAAGTTGGACGTTCCCCCACCGAGCTCACCTGCAGGGCCCGATCCTGTAGGTGTCCTGAGAGCACACGTCACTCCACCCAACACAGCTGGTGGGGTGAGGAGGCAAAAGTCGCCTTCAAGCCATTGGTTAAGGCACTCAGCTGGGATATGAGAGTAGCCATTTCAAGTCCCCCCTCTGCCTGAGGAGAAGGGGCCTGAACAGGGATTTGTCGCCTCTCAGGGGAGTGCCCAAACCACTGGGCTATGGGATAGCCTGACATGGGGCTCCCTCCATCTCTCCTGCTGCAGCCGTTTGACTCTGCATCCATAATTAAACATGCCTTGGTCCGGAGAGAATGTGGGACCTGTGACTCACCATAGCCCAGTGGTGGGGGCACCCCGCTGAGGGGGGAACACTTGTTCAAACCCTGCTCCCTACCAGGCAGAGGGGGGAGCTAAGCTGGGGTCTCCATTGGACATCTCAAACTCCTGGGCTAGATGCCCCATGGGTGCAGTCCTTTCTCTCCCCCCCCCCCCCCCCCCCCCCCCCCCCCCCCCCCCCNACCAATCTTGCAAGAAACAACTTAGATGCCTGGCTCCAGAAGAGGGGCTAGAATTGCTAGAAGAGCTAGGCACCTCCTTTCTGCCTGGACTTAGGTGCAAAACTCTCTGCTAGAACACATCCCTCTCCTTGGCATCTGCTACTGGCTGGCTTAGGCAGCTCCCCACCTAGTGTGCTGGCTTTGTGCATCTCCCCTCAGGCATCTACCTCTCCCCAGGCATTGTATGGGGATCTGGGGCACCAAACAGAGGATATGTGGTTTCCCCTGGGTGGCAGGTCACCTAAAAGTTAGGCACTGCAATGCAGGGCATTGCAATGGCTAAGTGGATCCCCCACCCACTAGGCAATCCTTGCACCCCATGTGGTTATAAATCCTCTCCATGCTCATTCGTGAACCTCCTATGACTACTGCTGCCCCTGATAATACGGAAGCTGCAAGCAACAGGTAAGACTCGAGAAGGGGGTATTTATTTCCTGTGATAGCCATTGGCTGGCAAAAAAGACACCTGATGACAAAGACCTCTGATAACTTTACTGTTAATGGGCAATAGAGGTAGCAGAGGGTGGGCTGGGAAGGAGTTGCTATATCTGATGAACAGGGCTTCAGGGAGTGACTCACCAACCGCCCTTAGAGAACAGACATGGATAAATCTTCTACCCACAGCACCAACCCTTTGCTGCCAGAGAAACCCAGAGTCAGCCACACAGCTCATAGGCAGTGAGCAATAGGTCTGAGTTTATTGATATTCAGTCTCACTGAGAACAGTCCTTTGGTTACCTAACATTTGGCATTCAGATCCTACAGTGATAGGGGAATCAGAGATAGATAGATAGATAGATAGATAGATAGATAGATAGATAGATAGATAGATAGATAGATAGATAGATAGATAGATAGATAGATAGATGAACTTCAGTGATTTCTTTTGTGGCCAGCAGTACCTTGACGTTGAGAAAGAAACAGTTTCAGCTGGGATAAAGCCACACTTCTTAGCACAGTAAGTTGACTGTTGTCATTAAATCCCTGGGAGTTTTAAGAGGCTGAATTTAGCCATATAAATCTGAGTGACAATGTCCACATTTTACTGTGAATTCAATCAGCCAGGTCTAGCTAATTCCATGGTACCCAGGGGCAAACTCATTTTGCTTAATTTTTATCTCTTTTACATAATGGGGAACATGGGATCTGAATGGAGACTTTGGGTCCAGTTTCTGCACTGCCAGTGTCTTGCCCTGTAATTTTGGGCAAGGGATTTAACATCCATGGCTTTCTGGTTCCCAGTTTGTAGAAGGGGTGTAAATCAGGAACAAATTCACTAAATTCAGTGGGATTAGGCTGTCGTCTGTGAGGTCAGATTCAGGTCTTTTAGACTCTCTTAGACACTTGGGGCCAGATTTTTAAAGGTGCCTAGCGGGATTCTGAGATGAACCTAGACACATACAAACCATTAAAATCAATGGATGTTAGGCATCTAGATGCTTTTGAAAATCCCACTGGGCACCTAAACACCTTTAAAAACCTGGTCCTTCATTCTTGATCCACTGTGTGATCCAGTGGCAGGAAAACTTAGCTCCAATTAGAGCTGGCCAGGAATTTTTCAATGAAAGTTTTTTTTTGTCGGAAAACACCGATTGTCAAAACCAAACTGTTTTGCTAAAATGTACCAGTTTCAATGAGACGTCCGTCAGGAAGGCATCTTTATACTTTTGAAAATCCCACCCAATGCCTAAATACCTTTAACAATCTGGCCATCTATGGGGTAAGGCAGCAGCTGAGCGGGGGGTTTGTGACTGTCTGTGGGGCATAAATGTTGGACTGAGGTGCCTAAAATGGCATTTAGGGGCCTAAGCCCCTTTGTGAATCAAGAACTTAGTCAGCAAAGTGACCAGAAAGGGCTTAAAATAAACACAAGCAGCAGGTCTGTTGAATAAGAAGATGCCATTAAAGTAGCACCTCATGAGCCTCTATTGTAAACCTTGTAATTACATGGTCATGGGCGGCGAGTTCTATGGGCCTGTGGTGTCTGTTTGTCACAATAGGGAACAATCTTGGCTAGAATTGTTGGATTTGGATTGTACTTTGTCCCATCCTTCACACTGCATTTTATCTAAGGACAGATCCTCAGATGGTGTAAACTGACCCAGCTCCATTGACTTTAAGTGAAATAATCCAGTTTTCACTAATGTGATAATGCACCTGATTAGTGCTCTGGCTGATGGGTGAGGAGCACTCGTGACTCCTTGTCAATGGAAGTGACGAGTGCTGTGCACCCTTGACATTCACAGTATGAGATATTACAGAGAGAGAATCAGGATCAATTCCTCTGTCACTCTAATCCTGACCATTGCCCTTCTCCTTCCCTCCAAAGCCATCACATGGTATACTGAGGAAGAAAATGTCCAACCGAACTACCGTGACCGAGTTCCTTCTCCTGGGATTCTCTGATGTTCGGGAGCTGCAGATTTTACACTTCATGGTGTTTCTAGTGATTTACCTGGCAGCCCTGGTGGGGAATCTTCTCATCATCACAGTCGTAGCCCTCGACCAGCACCTTCACACCCCCATGTACTTTTTCCTGGGCAACTTATCCTTCCTGGACCTCTGCTACATCTCAGTCACGGTCGCCAAGTCCATGGCTGACTCCCTAACCAACAATAGACTCATCTCTTTCTCTGGATGTGTCACCCAAGTCTTTCTGGTTATAACTTTTACAGCAGCAGAGCTGGCCTTTCTCACGGTGATGGCGTATGACCGCTACATTGCAATCTGCCACCCTCTGCATTACAGGGTGACTATGAACAGAGGTGCATGTGCCCAAATGGCAGCTGGTTCATGGATCAGCAGCATGATGTGCTCTGTATTACACACAGCTAATACCTTTAGGTTACATTTCTGTGGCTCCAATGTTATCGCTCAGTTTTACTGTGATATCCCACAGTTGCTAAAGATCTCTTGCTCTGATACACACGCTAATGTAATAGTCATGATTGCCCTTGGATCACTTCTAGATGTGGTCTGCTTTGTATTGATAATTGTGTCCTACATTCACATCTTCTCTACGGTGATGAGAATCCCCTCTGAGCAGGGCAGGTACAAAGCCTTCTCCACCTGCATCCCTCACCTGGTTGTGTTTTGTTTATTTATCAGTACAGCATCATTTACGTACATGAGGCCCAGGTCGATGTCTTCAACATCTCTGGACCTGACGGCTGCTGTGTTATATTGTGTGGTGCCACCACTAATGAATCCAATCATTTACAGTCTAAGAAACAAAGAGATAAAAAGTTCTCTGTGGAAAATGATAGGCAGGATATTTTTTCCCAAGAAAAACAAATTCCTCACACTGAACTCTTAGCATTCCCATGCTCTACCTTATGTAATGGGCCAGGCTGACTTTGTATGAGGACCAGCCTATGTTCATGTTAGGGTTAGAACTTGATGTTTTGCATTTTCTGATTTTGGCTGAAAGATTTTAAAATTTGAAAGAAATATGGGGGAAAATATTTAAAGCATCTAAGTGTCCCAGGAGCCAAAGTCCCATTTTCAAGTAAGACTCGGGCACTTCTGAAAATTTTACTCTTGGGTGCTCAAATCCCGATGAGTTTTTGATAGAATGTGTGAGTCTAATTATCTTTTGGCCCCTTTGAAAATCCCAGGAAGAGCTAATTGCAATTTTCCCATTTCCTATTTTGGAATATCCACTTAAAAAGAACTTTTTTTATTTAAAATGTCATTTCCAAACAAAAACAATGATTTTTTTCATTTCAAAATGCTAATTCCAATTTTTTTTTAAAAATGAAATGTTTTGAATGGGCATTTTGACTTAAAATGTCATTTTAATGTCATTTTAAGTCAAACTGACAATTCATAATGATTATTTTCAGTGTTGTTTTGTAGCCATGTTGGTTCCAGGATATGAGAGAGACAATGTGGGTGAGGTAGTATCTTTTATTGTACCAACTTCTGTTGGTGGAGGAGACAAGTTTCCGAGCAACATGAAGAAGAACTGTGTAGCTTGAAAGCTTGTCTTTTGCACCAACAGAAGTTGGTCTAATTCATAATGACATTTTTCATTTGCAGCTAACATTTCTAAATGAAAGAATTTTCATTGGAATGTCAAAGCGTTTCATTCTGGTTAAAACAAATCAGCATTTTTGGTTTTGACATTTCCCAATCAAGTTTTTGAGAACTTTTTGTTCTGTGAAAATGTTTGATATTTCTACTCTTCAACCCTATCTAAGATGAAAACAAATATCAAAATACCAGAATTTCTCACAGAAGTTTCTGTTTTCCAACCAGCTGTAAACCCCAGGCTTTTACACTAATAACATTTTCACTTTGACTTTACAAGGAGCGAGCTGCTGACCTCTCCACACCTCAGGGCAAAGGACTGAGGAGGGAAAAGGGGCCCGTGGGGAGAACCTGGCTTTGGCCTGCAGATGGCCTTATTTACACCCCATCTCCATCTCCTCCTCACCCTCCATAGGGGAGATAGGTGCACTTCCATCCATTTCCCAATTCTATCCATTGAGCAATGAGTCCCTTTTGACTCGGGCTGGGCAGAAAATACGTTTTTTTCTGTAGAAGATTTTGACTTTATGACAAACAACCCCTCTCCCCAACTTTCAGCTGAAAATGTAAATTTCTATTTGGAAATACCACTGCCGTGTCTCTTGGGAGTTGCAATTCATGTGCTTCAAACCCCTGTTCTCCTCTATGGACAGGTTCTCTGGCTGGACAACATCTGCAACATAGGATTCCTTCTTCCTGAGCCACTGTGGTGCATCATGAGAGTTCCATGGCTGCAAGAATGGTGGGTGGAGGGGTCTTGCAGGGGAGAGGGGTGAAGGAGAGGAGGGACGCACATGGCGAGCAGGGACCTCTGGAGAAGGGGAGTGGAGGGAACGGGAGGATCACTGCAGCCAGGCAGCAGCTGGC
Organism: Platysternon megacephalum; assembly: GCA_003942145.1. NCBI lineage: Eukaryota > Metazoa > Chordata > Testudines > Platysternidae > Platysternon > Platysternon megacephalum. The sequence goes on from QXTE01000825.1 coordinate 17,238, forward strand.
GATGGGGGCCTCGGGGAAGAGGCCGAGCAGAGACAGGGAGAGGCCCACCATGGCCCAAGTGTCCGGCGGCAGGTAGTCGGCGGCTGTACCAGAGGAGACTTAGCCTCCCCTGGTCTATTATACCTACTGCCCATGGGGACATGGAATGGGAATTGATTGTGCCTGATAAAGTGTCCTGAGGAACGATGACATGTTCTGATATAAACCTCTGCTGGGCAACAGAGGAGATGAGGAGTGAAATGTTGAAAAGTGCCTAAAGGACAAATGTTAAAAGTATTTAGGCACCTAAATATTCAGATAGGTGCTTAGTGAGATCCTCAAATGTGCTTAACTCCCATTGATTTCATGATTTCCACCCGTATGAGCTGTCGCTAATGGTCTCCAACTGGGCAGTCTTCTGAAGGACCAATAGGCCAGCTCCGACCTATGATGCCCATCTGGACAGTGCAAAGGAGAGTTCAGTCTCCAGGACCCATTCATGACCTGCATCTCCACAGAGATTGTGCCAATCAACAATGGGGACATTGTCTGCCCATCCAGCTAGTAGTGCGTTTTGTAGTGATAGGGCAAATCCAGGACCTCAGATCCCAAAGCTCCTCTCTTGAACTTTGAGGAATCTGGGATCCCAACATGGTTTAGAGTCTTGATTTCGGTCCATCTCTGCTTTTCTGTCATGTGGACACATTCCTGTTAAGGGGAATGTTTCTTCTTTCAGCCTGAGAAAGCCTAGATGCTATATTCCAGCAGTGTCCCAGTCTTGTTCCCATTGGAGTCCATAGGCTCTCCATGTCTTCTGGGGAGAGCTGGTTGGGAATTTTCCACTGGAATGATTTTCCAATGTAAAATTCTCGCTCACAAAATCAAAAAATTCCATGAGATTATTGTGGTGTTCAGTGATCCCTTTGTGCTGAAGGAGCCTGCAAGAGCTCAATGCGTAGGAAAAAATGTGTGTCTTCTCTGCATGAATGGGGTTAGTACCTAGGGATTCCTGCCTCCAGCCAATGAATTCAGCCCACTTGGCCTTGCTGTTTTTGTGTCTTTGCTCTCCCTTTAGTTTGCCGACACTGCAGAAATGCACAGGGCAGGGAAGCCTGGGTCTGAGCTAGGCAGGGCTCCAGGGGGTGAGTCCTGGAAGCCCTCAGAGAACAGACATTGTCCCATCTTCTTCTCCCTGGCAGTGAAATGCAAAGTCAGCTGCACACAGCCCAGCTGCAGAGACCAGTGTGTCAGATCGCCCCGCGTCCCGTAGTTAAGCAACCCAAGCTAAGGGGTGGCAGAGCCCTGTTCAAATCCCATCTCCTCATCAGGCAGAGGGGAATTGAACTGGGCTGTTCCACATCCCAGGGAGTGCCCTAACCACTGTCTAAAGGTGAAAAGGGAGGCTTCCCCTGGCCTGATTCCTTCTGGCAGGAAATGGCTTAAAGTGCCTAAGCCAGCTGACTGCAGGAGAGGGATTCCCAGCTGTGGATCTCAAACAGAGATAAGGGCATCCCTGCAGCCTGGACTTAGGTTGTGAGGTGCCTTAGAAGGGCAGGGCTTAGCACACACCCCTCTTGTCAGCATCTCCTGTTGGCTAGTTTAGGCATCTCTCTGCCTAGCATGCTCGTTTTTGTGGGTCCTATTCTTAGGGGCCTGTCTCTCCCAGTTCCTAACTCAGGCTTTTTGGATCCCATTATTCCTCAGTGATTTTCTAGGCACCTGAAAGTTAGTCGTTGTGATGCTCAGCATTGCAGCTTGTGAGTCCCCTTAAAGATCTGGGGCTGCGCTTCTCTCTCATCCCTTAGAAGGGTCCCTCCTGGTCACATCCCCCTGCCTTGCCCACACTGTATATGTTAACTACATGACTCAGGACTTGATCATGCTCCCATTCAAACTAATGGGACATATGCCATTCACTTATTTTATTTGGGGCATGAGAAGAAAATAGACCCCTTTCTAGTGTGTGATCTGACCCATCTTCGAAATCACAGGGGCAGGAGAGAACCTGCTATTGTCCCCCACCAAAGATGTGAGGGGTTCACAGTACAGGCTATCCAGTGGCCACGCTGACTCCACGGGCAGGAGGAGGAGAAACGGCCCCATGGGCAGAAGGTGGCAGCAGCACTGACTTTGGTTTGGGGGGAAGGGTGGGCTTGGGTTTGAAAATGTCTCGACCGGGTTGGGTCTGGTGGGTTTGGGTCGGGTCCTGGTCAGGACTAAAAATCAGCCCTGAGCACACTTCTAGTCTAATCACCATTACATGCCTACCTTGGAGCCAATCATCTAGACAGCATGTGTTCCGTTATGCCCTAATACATCTCCCAATCTCCAGAGAACAAAAGGTCACAGCAGCTTTGGCCAGTGGAGACAATAACACTTATTTTGCCCTTTGCAGTTGGAACATTCTATGCTTCGGCAAGACTCACTCCTTTGGTTTTGATTATAATTTCCTAACTTGTTAGTCACATAGCGCAGCCAATCATAAAGCACAAAACAGCTTCAAAAATAGGTCATGACTTTTAGATATATTTTCCACTCTATAAGCCATGTAAAATCTGCTTGCTAACAATTATTTATTGTCTCTCTTATCCTACCATCGCAAAGATTCATGGGAGTCTTGTTTGTCAATAGTTTAGCACAGGCATGATAAATGCTTAGCCTTTAGGTCCATGTGGCAACATTTCCCCCATTTGCCCGTATCTGATTAACCACCATTGGAAACATTCATATATATAGCTGCAGATAGTGCTTCAAGAGGAGATTTATAGTTGTGCATTAAAAACTGCAAGTGACAAAACCGAACTAATACAACTAATATCATTAATTGAAAAACCATAAATCCTGCCTCTAACCTCGTATGAGTTATTGATTGTCATCATGAATTAGATCATCCTGTTAGCTGTTCCTCAGACTGGGTCATACTGTTACTGATTTGGATCACATGAGTATCCTTTCTATTTAGTAGCTTCTTAAGGTTTGGAGTTAAAGGATTTATGTGGACCCTGAACTTGGGTATATATTTGTCAAGGTCCATCTCTTCAGGAGCACTGTTAATGGTGGTCTCATTAGCCCAGACTGGGCCAGGAGTAATAACTGTGTGCCCTATGACAGTTTTTTTTCTAGGGGTGTAAAACAGAAGTTGTAGTCAGTAACGGGACACATTAATGAGCCATACTGATAGGTTTTATGGTACTGTCTCTTCACAGTATAGGTCACCCTCAGCCGGTTTATGCCATTTGGTGAGCTGTACCAGACAAGACACAGTAGCGGCTAATTCACAGGTCTTGCCGGACTTTTCTTATAGTCCAGCATACCCGCAGATTGGAATTGTGATGTCAAATACATCGCACCTGCATATGTACAAATATCCCTCAGTGGAACAACGTGCCATATGAGGGGATCTGCAAGCCCTGGATTTATCATGGTATACCAAAATCTCTGGTATCTCCAGGCGTTCCTTATAAATATTTCCTTCTGGGTAACCTCTTGAATGGACAGCTGCCAATTTATCAAATACTTGGCCAGAAGGATTAAACACAGGAAAAGACAAAGTAAAAGAAACATATAGGAGACTGGCCATTGAGATACAATTAATTTTACAGGCATCCTCATTGGGATGTGGCATTACTGACCCAAAGTTCCTGATGGTATTAAACAGAATTAGTTCACGTGTCCAAATACAGGCCCAATTTATAGTCTGATTTTCCTGGGTACAATACCACTTGGGCATATATTTGTCTTTAATTAATCTAGGGACTCTGTATTCCTTAAGATCCTTTAGTACCTCATCCACAGCTTGTAATATATACCTGCTATAAGCAGTAGAAAATATTTCCTTACCCCTGTATTTATCTTTCCACTTTGCACTAACATTAATTATTTCTTGGGCTAGCCCATCTGTTCCATCGGTATTGAATTAAGTACTATATCAGCCTCTTTATAACTGAAATAGCTGATCTGTCTTTTGATATTCTCTTAGGGCGCCCTGTTCCAAATTGACTTACCTGATTTGAAAAGGCCCAAAATAGTTCTTATAATTTTGTTTAGGCTTTGTAACCCCCATGTTCTGAATGCCAGAGGAGCTTCCTGACCCCCTATAGTACCTCATATTTTACTATGATATGCAGCCAATCTCTCAATGAAACTGACATGTACAACCTGGACTCACTAGTATCATTACAAAGACCAATCTCTGCCATATTCTAATGTAACAAATTTTAAACCCCAGATACATTATTAATCAAAAGCCCAGGTATCAAAGTAGCAGTGAGTCCATCTTTGGTCCTACTTCAAATTCTGTACAGGAAATGGGTTCTGCAGTTGTCACCGTGGTGATCACTGTGAGTGGATCTACAACCCATAGAGTAATTTTTTCTTTGTTTCTGGTACGCGGTTCCCTTTGGGTCTCTCTTTCTTTGGGGAGGAGATCAATACTTATTTATAAAACACTTGATCTTCCTTTGTTAAGTTCTAAATTAACAAGGAAATGCTGTTGGCAAAACCATACACCTGATTGCTATTTGTACTTTCAATTGCATTGTGTATCACATTATTAGTTGCTCCATTACTATCAAGTTTCCATACAAAAAAATATACAGAAGATTTTGTTCAGATAAAATATATCACAAAGAAGTTGCGGATTCTGGTGAGGTCATATGTTACCGGTTGCAACGTGTTGTTTCAGAAGGTCCCCACTACTGCAGTTTTATGGATGTTGAGATCTGAATCTCCTTCACTACCTACTGGGAAGCAGATCCATAGGAGCGGCCCTGGTAGCATGTTGCCTGCTGTGACTTCTCCTTCTGCCGGGAAGAGAATTTTCTTTTGAAGAGCTTGAAGTTGTTAGCATAATGAATTTTATCAATATAACTCTTATTTCCAGTAACCCACTTTTATGCATAGGTGATCTTTATGCAAAAAAGTTTACTTTCCCCTTTGACTTTCTGTCTTGTGAGAGGGATAGTTACAGGACTTTACCCAAGTTTTTGAATTAATTTGCTTGTTATAACAATTAAACTTCCATTACAGGTTATTAACAGTTTTGTACAAAACATCAATTCCAATAACCAATACATTTTAAAAAATAATTTTGCAGAATAATTTAATTGATGTTATGATAATTTGCAAAATTGATGATTAAAAATAGTATGGTATCACTAGTGAAAAACAACATTGTTTTCTTCTTCTTTTTTATAATTATACACACAAAATAAATGTTTGTTCTTACAGCAAAATCAAATAAGACAAAAATAGTCACATGACACACACATGTATAGCATATATATAAGACATCTTACAATTAAGATGAATGTGACAGCACAATTGTTATACTTGGCCATAAAAGATAAGACATTGAAACTTAAATCCATTAGGACAATACTTGCCAGGAAACACAAGTTAAACAAAAAGGATTAAATGATTGATTAGGCAGGTTATCTGTTACCATTCCATTTAAATACTCCCATAAATTAATTAGAATTCATATTAGTTTATTTGCCCCCCTTAATTGTATTAATTTAATCAAATTAAGGCAATATACATCACTTTTCCCCAATGATTACTGCTATATATAGAAGGGCAAGAGTCGAGGATTAAAAACAAAGTTAACATTTTCTTGTGTTAAAAAATCATATTACAAATTTGACATTTGGATTCCTAAAGGGTTAAATTATTAATTTCACTGAATTTATTCAATGTATTTATTGCTAAGGTTAGTTTGGTTTGTGAGGGTTTAAAAGGGAAGTTTTGTAACCTTATTTTTCCTCTTTGTCTACACCTGCTTTTATAAATTAAGTATTTTGATTTTCTGTTTTGTTTTGTTTTTTTCAGTGCTGACTTCCAGACAGCAGATCTTACCATTTATGCTAAAGGGTTCATTCTCTCTCCCCACTCCTCACCTCCACCTTCCACATCTGGATTTGCAAAGAGTTAAATTTATTTTAAAAAAAGAAGAAGAAAAAAGAGGAGGGGTGGAGAAAAGTGTAACTTCTAGCTACAAGCAAATGCACTTGTATCTTTTGTCTTTTCAAATGTCCAGTAGGGGCTAAGGCCAGGGACTGTCCTGCTCTCTAAAGATGCTGATTGAGGCACAATCTATTCCCAGGCCTTGCCACACCGTTAAGCTTCTGCATGGTGTGCAAGGGATATAACATAAGCCCAGGGAGTCAGGTACTGAGAGCAACAAAAGCAATCAGACCGAGTGGGGAATCCCCCAGGAAACCCTCATAAGGGTCACAGATCCGTGATTATCCCCAATGGCCATTACCAGAGGAGTGAGTGGAAAACAGCTCAACAGCATGGGCCAAATATACCCTGGGCACAAATCTGCTGATTTCTATGGAAAGGCACTAGAATGGTCTTGGCCCTATGGAGGGACCTGTACCTGACTCGGCAGCATCCTATGCAATTAGAGCAGGAACAAGGGACAGTTTGTACTGCAGAATCTGCAACAATACAGGGGACTCTTGCTCCAGGCTGTGAGCTAGGACAGGGATTTTCAGAGTGACTTAAGAGAATTAGTTGCCCAACTCCCATTGACTGTACAAGGGGAGATAGGCACCTAACTCCTTAGACCCCTTTGATTAGGGTGCAAATATACAGGTCTGTCGCATCTTAGGCACATTTAACATGTGTGATTTCAGCTTTATGCGGTCGGCAAAAACAAGAAAAAAACAAACAAAAAGAGAAAAATAACAATTTAAATATTGTTTCTGTAGTGCGGGCGATTCTGCCCGCCATTACTCATAGAACCCAGAGATTCACGGAAACATCTCCGGTTCCGTGAGCTTTCAAGGAAGGAAAGGCAGACTGGCAATGAAGCCCTGCCTCCCACAGTAATTTTGACTATACGCGGTTTTCGCTTTACGTGCTGACCGCGGAATGTAACCCCAGTGTAAGATGAGACAGACCTGTATAGCCAGTAAGATTGATGTTTGTGTGGTGGGGACACATATCCTGGGTACAAATCCATCAAGGAGACTGGAAGCCCTGGCAAGGAAGGCTGCCCCGGAGCCATGTACTGTGGGAGGCAGGGCTTCATTGCCAGTCTGCCTTTCCTTCCTTGAAAGCTCATGGAACCGGAGATGTTTCCGTGAATCTCTGGGTTCTATGAGTCGGCAATATTGGACAAAACTCTGTTTCCTCAGAAAATTTCTAACCAGCTCTACTTGTGAGCTACCCTGTTATTTATCTCTGCCATAAGCTGGAGTGAGCTCCACCCTGTATCATTGGAACTGAGTGAATATAGCAAAATCATCCCTGTATGAATAGTAATGGTACTTTTGCAGGGAATTTGATTCAGCTGAGGTCATGGCCCCTGTGTGAATATTCCAGAACTGAAGACAGGAATGTGCATGGACATTTAAGCAACAGGGATGGGATTTTCAAAGGTGCCAAAGGGATTTAGGTGCTGAATTCCCAGTGAAAGTCAATAGAAGTCAGGTGTCTCAATACCTTAGGCCCAGTTGAAAATCACAGTGTCTCAGGGTGGACTGGCCCTTTAAGGGAAGATGGGCTCTTCCATACCTGTGCCCTGTCATCTGATCCCAGGTGATGGGTTTGGGCTTGGGGCTGGGTTGGGTCAGTGACCAGGCATGGGAGGCAGTAAAGGGTAGAAGAATTTTAGGGATCAGGAGCCTCCTGCAGGGGAACCAGAGAGGACCCAGGGTCAGAGTGGACTTGGGAAGCAGCTCTCCACAGCAGCCAGAGGGGAGGCCTGGCTTGAGCGACCTGCACTGCTGGGCAGGAACAGAACCTGCCAGAGGGAATTAGGAGCCCACAAGGGACATAATGGCCTGGAGATTCTGGCTTTCAACTGTTCTTCTCTGTTAATAAACCAAATCTCAGAGGGCACAGTAATTCCAACGCACCAATTGCAGTGGGACGTTTGGATGGGAAAGGAGAGGAACTGAAGCAGTGGCTGGATGTGACAGCAGTTCGGGTAAGACCCTTTTATATGTAGCCTTTGACTTTACCACTAACCCTAACCCAGACCCTAATCCAGAAAAGTGCCTAAGCATGAGTTTAACTTTAAGCTTTTAAGAGACTACTCATGTGGTTAAAGTTAAGCATATACCAAAGTGGTTTCCTGAACCAGGGCCTTTGTAGAGAATATTCAAGGGCAGTGGGGTTTGAAATCATAATCATGAGTGTTCACAGTGGATCCTCTCGTGATATGAATTCTCATAGCGCTATTGACTTCAATGGAGCTATAACAATTTACGCCAGCTGAGGATTGGCCCCTTCATTTTTACGTTAATACTTCAATTCATCCAATCAAAGAAAACAGAGTGTTGAAAATATATCCACTTGAAAGAGTTTTAAGTTCATACACCAAGTACATATGATGAGCTGATTGTAATGGAGTTATGGGATAAGAAATATTCATAGACATGCTTTGGAAAATCATGTTTAACAATGAATACTTATAAGAAAATTATGATCTGGACATAGACAGTCATGGCAGGAAAAGAGGATCAATAATTTGCATAATCTATCTATCTATCTATCTATCTATTACTGTAGTTCACAATCAAACAGAAATCTATCATTATGACACAATTAGGTTGTGTGTTAGAACAAGGAATCGTCTATCTAATCACATTCCCAGCTTTTATCGACCATATATGCAGCAGTGTACACAACGATGCACAGAGAAGGAATAATAAATAAATAAAAGAATCAACCAAATTCTGAAATCCTTTTTCAGCTTGGATATGAGTAGATTGACACGGGATGCCACATGGAATGCCAGATCAGTGCAAGTAATGGCACTTTTCCATTTACACCAAGGTTAGAACAAAATGACCCCAGACAAGTAACTTACACCAGTGTTTATGTTACCACTGAATTGAGCCCAGAGGCATTGGGCCAGAACCTCATCAGTATTAAACCCTTGATGTCAATGGAGCTACTCTGCATTGGCACAGGTGTAGCTGAGATGGGAATGGGAGAAGCAGGGGAAAGGGGAGGAGCAGGGGGTAGGGCCCTGTGGCGAGGGGTGGGCTGGGGGCCCCTAATGTTCTTTGTGCCCAGGGCCCCAATAAATCTTAATCTGCCTCTGCCATGAGTGGGCAGCAATAGAAGGAACTCTGCAAGGTGACTCTCATGGCTCGATTTCCTTGGCCACATGGATTGTATCCCTCTCTGGCAACAAGGACACAAAGAGGATAAGCACCTACAACTGCTACCACCTGAGAAATCTGTTTGGTTGAGCTCAAGTGGTAGAACCATGTGCTTGGGGATTGATTCTGAGACTTCAGTTTCCTATAGTGACCAATTACGTTTGCAGACACATCCTGAAATTATAGAAGGGTATTTTAAAGTTTAGTTTGAATGTAAAGAGGCATGTTTTATGCACTTCATCACACAGAAAAAAAAGCCCTTCTTATTAATTTAATATGTATTGCTAATGATCTAAGCTGATGTGCTGTGGAAGAAGGAGGCAGGTCATGGTCCATTGGCAGGTGAATGTTCTGCAAAAATGAGCTCCTTCCCCTCCCCATGGGGTTGAGACTCAGAGACCTGGGGGAGTATGGGACTCCCTGATTTTAGAGCTATAGAAGGACTTTTGCTGCTCTCAGGATTCTGTCCATGTCCTTTGGGTTATGTCCTGTAATTGTCTCACTAGATCAGAGGTTGGGGCGATAGGTGGTCAGTCACTGCCGACCTGTCTCCTTCCTGACGTGCTGTTAATCATTCAGGGGTTCAGAATCCCTGCCCATGTCTGCAGCTCTCTGGGGTGAAGGGAGGGTTCAGGACAATTCCCTCCCCCTCTCCAATAATCTGTGCCCATGGGAGAGAAGGGTCGATTCCCCAAGGGCCCTCCTTTATCTCCGGGTCTCCCTAGGGAGGAGCCAGTGGCTCTTCTCAGGGCCATCTTCTGGGTCTCACAGGGGTTAGAGGTTCTCACTCCCCAAGGCAGCCTGGTGCCCTGTGATTGGTGCTTAACAGAACCTGAGGGGCTTGAGTTTGGGCCTTACTAGGCCATGGCTTGTGAGTGTTACAGGGATCTATCGCTACGTGGCATGAAGGGAATCCCCTGGGTGGGTGAGTCAATGCAGGATTGTGCCTCAAGGAATCCGGCCACTGTTTCCCTGGCTGATCCCCGGGTGTCTGAGGGGGGAGCTCCTGGGTCAGTGAGCGGGGAAGGACATTCCCAGGTATTGCCTGACCAGATACCAGCTGGAGTCCCAGCCCCCTGTGGGAGCACAGAGAGGGCATGGAGGTTTCCCAGCACCATGGGGAGTCAGGAAGTAGAACAGCCCTGCCTTGGGCATTGGGTCAGGGACACGGTGAGCTCCTATCCTGGGGTGCATTACTGCACCCTGCAAAAGGCTGGGGGCAATGTCAATGGGGTGTAAGAGGGACCTGAGACCTGCACCGGGGCCACTCTAGGATGATATCATCCCAGCCCAAGGATTTGTAGCCTGGCTCTGGGCAATCTGCCAAAGGCTCGTGCCCCGTCACTTTTAGGGATTTGGAGAGATCTTCTCCGAAGGGCAGGGGAGATCCTTCCTGCAGGTGGTGCTGCTGGCCATCTACGACCCCCTGCTGTCTGTCAACCAGCTGGGCTGGTTCTATCCTTCTCCATCCTGGGGGAAGCTGCCTAGCTGATGGGGACAAGGTGAGAGGCTGGATTAGGCTCAGGAGATTGGGGGTGGGACCCAGGGCCTGTCACCTCTAGGCCCTGGAAAGTCATTCCCGTCCCATCGCCATTCGGTGTCCAGGAAGCAGCAAGGTGAATGATTCAGAGCAGGTGCCATGGCTAGAAGTGAATTCAACTCCATGAGCAGGATGGACTAAGGGCCTGAATTGCAACGACCCTACAGCCACCAAAACTCCAGGTCCAGTCAATGCCATCTGCGCTCCCTCAACACCTCTGAAAACCTGGCCTTCAGTGAGGAGCCAAAACCTCAACCCGCTAAGAGAAGGAAAGGGGAACAGCCATAGCCAGGTACATCACCATCCGACTGCTCAGTGCCTCTGGCCCAGCTCCCTTGGCTTGACGGAGCTGCTGAGATCGGGGTGCAGTGAGAAGAGATGAGAACAAGCTGGGGACATAGTAGAATGGCAGGGAGGGCCCCTTCCTCCCAGAGGACAGTCCATGGCCCCTCCATGGGGGAGCCCTTCCTTCCCTCCACACTGTGTGCTTTGGTGCGTGGACACTGCCCAGCCATCAATCTCAATGAGGTCTGTGATTCATCCACTCCTTAGTACCTCTCCCTTTAATACCTATAAGGAAGCAACAGGAAACTGTTTTGGGGGGCTATGACTCAGAAAACCCTTTGTCAAATGACACCAGATTTGGATCACTATCACTACCCCGTGTCCCCTGGAGGCACACCAAACTTCAAAGCAATCTGAGTGACCGGATTTTAGAGTACTTACAAGGTTCAAGCTTCAAAGCATATAAAATGCTGGAGTGGAAAGCCTCTGGCTGTTTCTCTGTACTGGTGCATGCAGACTGTAAAAAGTGAATGTTGTGTTAAATACAGTTTGGATCCCCCAAAGATAGAGTGAATAAACTCAACAGACTGAGACATTTTTGACCCTCATCACATCAATAGTTTGAGCTCTAGCACTGCACAAAAAAACCCACCTAGAAAAACCCTTTTTTATCTCCACAACCCCTAGCTCAAATGACTTATTGAAAAAAAATATATTTTTTTTCCTGGCTTATATCTCCATAACCCCTTGCTCAAATGACCCCTACTTCAGTTTACTAATCCTACCCTGCACCCTCCGGAAGCACACCAATTTTCAAAGGAATCCGACTAAGCGTGTCAATGTTAGAGGCCTTAGAAAGCCGACTTTTAAATGGTAGTCACAACGCAACTTTAACTATACTATAATATTTCTTAGTTCGTTTACTGGCTGAGTACCCATCTCTCAGATTTCTGTCTATTAACCATGATCTTGGAATATTCCATGAGCATTAAAACGGGATTGTGCTGTTAAACAATCCGAACAGTGATAGAGGAATAAGCATCAAACTAGGCACCACAGTATAGACATTCACCTCATCTAAACTGGCACAGCTCCATAGCACTATGCCAATTTACACCAGCTGGGGATCTGGCCCTTCATATTTGTTCAGTCTCTCTGACATACCCACAACCAGTGTGAATTAAACATTATTAAAATGCCATGCAGCATTTCACCTACAGCCTAATGAGCCTTTTATTATAGTGTTGCCTGCAGTAAGAAAAAAATGTAATCGCTAAGAGAGAAAGAAAGAAAGAAAGAAAGAAAGAAAGAAAGAAAGAAAGAAAGAAAGAAAGAAAGAAAGAAAGAAAGAAAGAAAGAAAGAAAGAAAGTAAGTTGGGCCATTCATCCCATTAGAAGTCAAAGCTCAGACACAGAAAATCTTAGCAACAGTGAATTCCTTCAAAGTTCAGTCCCTAGTGGGAATGAATCGCTCCTTAACATTAAAAGTTGCACACTTGCAATTAATCCCATGGAACTAAGAAAGCGCAGACAGGTTCAGAACTTTTATCTCATCTTTGGTTTAAACTCACAGGCAAAAGAATATGGATTTGAAACTGTAACAGGCTAGATCCCCAGCTGGTGTAAATCAGCCATTGCTCCATTGAAATCAAAGAGCCAGATCCCAGGTTGGCAAAACTAGCTCTAGCTACACGAGTGTGGACGTGGTTCTTAGTTTTTAGTGTTTGCTTTCGGTACCTCTTAATGACCTAATTCAATCAGCCCAGCCAGACTGAGCTGTGGGTTCCCCTAGTGGCTGTACTCCAAGAGCTGCTGATGCAATGCAGGAGAAGGGGGGGGGGGAAATCTCTGCTCACCCAGAGGTAATTATGTGGAGCTAGTGAAGAAACAGGCTATTCCAGGCCAGCTGAGCTTCTGGTGCCACTAGGCTCTTAGTGATTGTAGATCACATGTCTGTGCTATAAATATATATTTTATTCTGCAATCCCTTTGGGACACCCTTTGAGCCTCAGCGCTCCCTTATTTTTAGCCAAGGGTCCTTCCAGGGATGCTGCCATTGAGTGAGATCCAGGGAGGGTGCTGTTCCCTGAGGTTAGGTTCAGCTAGTGCAGGTTGTCAGGGTGGTTTGCTTCAGAGGTGAGATCAGAGCTGGGTTCACAACCCTGGAGACCAGATTCAGCTATTTAGCCCCAGAACAGATTGTGACCATGTCTGGTGCCTGCACAAACCAGGATCCACTCTAGAGCTGGGAGGGGCTTTCAGTCTCTGATCCCATTTAGTCCATCACCTCTCAGACAACCCTGCCCAAAGAGGGCAGCAGGGAGCGCCCATGTGTGGAGTGGATCCCTGTTTGCTAGGAACTGCAGAGGGACCCAGCAAGTCAGGAAACAGTTTCTGGATAATATAGTGATGGGGGCATGATAGACAGATAGGATTATTTGGACATTATCTCTCTGACAGAGAAGGATCAAATGCATCACAAATTGGGAAAAATTCTACAAAGATCAGCACAGTAAGTTTCCTATTTCAATTAAATATGTTAGGGTATTGATATACAGGGCACATCTGAGAACATAAATATGCATGACAATTGGAACTCATGAAGAGTTTTACTATCAATTTAATCAAATACCTAGCACCAGTCAGACTTATTTTTTTGTTTATATTTCAGCAGCAAAAATGGATTGTTCATAGAAATTGTGAAAATCCAATCATGTTTCATTGTGGCAACTGAGAAGAAAACAATTTTAACTAAAAGCTGTTGAAAACTGAAAAAAAAAATAGCCTCTGCTGTCCTTGGAAAAACAAAATATATATCGAGGATAGAAGAGACTTTCCATGAAATGTGTTCAATTGAAAACCCAATTTGCCTTTGAAATAATTAAAGCAGAAAATGTCTGTCTACCTGGAATTGGAAACTTAGCTTTGTACCAGGGTAGGGAACATTAAGATTTTTCACTAATACCACATTTTCAAACCCATTCGCTCTATTTCAAAGGGATAGCTCCAGGATGGTTAAACTGAACAAAAAATGCAAAGTCGATAGCCCACAGAATATATTTTAAGCACCATGATGCTAAAAGACAGAGTTGAAGCCCCCAGACAAAACCTTTCTATCTTGACACTGCTCAAGGACAGACAGACGGTTAATGAGATTAGAACTCAGATCGCCTGCTCTAGCACCATATCCTCTGTTCCATATTGCTGCCAGTTAAATGGCAGTGCTGTTGAGAGGTGCACAGAACATACACATAGTAAGACACAGTCCACTGCCCTAAAAGCTTCCAGTCCTAATGGACAAGGCAGAGAAAGGGAGGGAGGGGAAACAGAGGCACAGGGAAGGGAAGTGACTGGCCCAAGGTCACCCAGCAGGTCAGTGGCAGAGCCAAGAACAGAATCCAAGTCTCCTGACTCCCACTGACCCGAACTGCACAGACCTAAAGTCACAGAGGGAAACAATACAACCTAGCAATAACTGAGCGACGCTCCTAGCCCATCATCACACAGAGATGGAAGTGCAGCTGGGATTGGTGTCCTAAATCAATCTGTAAATAGGTAACAGGCTGTCTATGTGGAGGAATCATCAGAGACGAGCTGCCACGTAGGAAGCTGGGTGAGTCAATGTCGTATTTCTCTGGAAAGTGGGAATCAGGCTGTGTTGTCATTTTAGTATGTTAGTTTCATGCCCAAGTTGTGGGCTTACTGTTTGTCACAATAGGGAACAATCTTGGCTAGAATTGTTGGATTTGGATTGTACTTTGTCCCATCCTTCACACTGCATTCTATCTAAGGACAGATCCTCAGATGGTGTAAACTGACCCAGCTCCATTGACTTTAAGTGAAATAATCCAGTTTTGACTAATGTGATAATGCACCTGATTAGTGCTCTGGCTGATGGGTGACTCCTTGTCAACGGAAGTGACGAGTGCTGTGCACCCTTGACATTCACATTATGAGATATTACAGAGAGAGAATCAGGATCAATTCCTCTGTCACTCTAATCCTGACCATTGCCCTTCTCCTTCCCTCCACAGCCATCACATGCTATACTGAGGAAGAAAATGTCCAACCGAACCACCGTGACCGAGTTCCTTCTCCTGGGATTCTCTGACGTTCGGGAGCTGCAGATTTTACACTTCATGGTGTTTCTAGTGATTTACCTGGCAGCCCTGATGGGGAATCTTCTCATCATCACAGTTGTTGTCCTCGACCACCATCTTCACACCCCCATGTACTTCTTCCTGATGAATTTGTCCATCCTAGACATCGGCTCCATCTCTGTCACTGTCCCCAAATCCATGGCCAATTCCCTCATGAACATCAGGTCAATTTCTTATTCTGGATGTGTCGCCCAAGTTTTTCTCTTTGTCTTTTTTGTTTCAGCAGATCTTGCTTTATTGACCATCATGGCGTACGACCGATACGTCGCCATCTGCCAACCCCTGCACTATGAGAGAGTGATGAACCGGAGAGCTTGTGTCCAAATGGCAGCTGGTGTCTGGATCAGTGTTTTTCTCTACTCTGCACTCCACACTGGGAACACATTTGCAATAACCTTCTGTGGAGGCAACGTGGTGGATCAGTTCTTCTGTGAAATCCCTCAGCTCCTCAAGCTCGCCTGCTCTGACACATACCTCAGTGAAACTGGGGCTATTGCCTTTAGTGTGTGCTTAGCCTCAAGCTGCTTTGTTTTAATAATTGTGTCGTATGTTCACATCTTTACCATGGTGCTGAGAATCCCCGCTGAGCAGGGCCGGCATAAAGCCTTCTCCACCTGCCTCCCTCACCTCACCGTGGTGTCCTTGTTCTTTTGCACTGCTAACTTTGCCTACAGTCATCCCACCTCCAGCTCAACCTCAGGTCTGGATCTCGTGGTGGCTGTTCTCTATTCCGTGCTGCCAGCAGTAATGAATCCGATCATCTACAGCATAAGGAACAAGGAGATCAAAGCTGCATTGAGGAAACTGATAGGGTGGAGGTTATTCACCAAAAATAAACTCTCCATTTTTTCCCTTTGATTGTGATTTCATTCTGTGTTTCTTTATAAATATAATCCTCTGATGACATTATTGTCTCCATGAGAACATGCTTTGCCATTTGCTTATGCAGAAAGGTATATTTAGACAGGTAAAAATGCAAACAAACACCACTCAAGTCAGTGGAGTTACTGTAGATTTACCCCAGTGTAAATAAGATCAGACTCTACCTATCTATCTATCATGTTTTTTGTACTGCCACTCATCACCACACTATCTGAGCACCTTCCACCTCAAATGAATAGCCATAATCAAGTCCCCAGTGGACCTCATGAAGTCTCTGTGTCTTTTGGGGGGGTGGGGCATAAACTCTGCTTGGGGTGCCATGGCTTTTGGCTAATTGTTTGCTTGTGTGACAGAGTGGGGTATGATGGTATCAAACTGTGAACTCTGTTGTAGTGTGTGTAGAAATATTGGCACGGTGATAGCACAAGTCTGGCCTGGTTCAATGGCAGCCTGTTGTGCTGCTTTCCAGACAGCTGCCCTGCCTGGGAAAGGTGTTTGATACCTCCTTGGAGGACCTCATTGGAGCCATCAAGTCTAGAGTCTGGGGCCATCGAGTTTTCTTGTCTGTCGACTACTTGCCCACCCCCAGGGAAAAACAATTTTTCTATANGCCCAAGTTTTTCTCTTTGTCTTTTTTGTTTCAGCAGATCTTGCTTTATTGACCATCATGGCGTACGACCGATACGTCGCCATCTGCCAACCCCTGCACTATGAGAGAGTGATGAACCGGAGAGCTTGTGTCCAAATGGCAGCTGGTGTCTGGATCAGTGTTTTTCTCTACTCTGCACTCCACACTGGGAACACATTTGCAATAACCTTCTGTGGAGGCAATATGGTGGATCAGTTCTTCTGTGAAATCCCTCAGCTCCTCAAGCTTGCCTGCTCTGACACATACCTCAGTGAAACTGGGGCTATTGCCTTTAGTGTGTGCTTAGCCTCAAGCTACTTTGTTTTAATAATTGTGTCATATGTTCACATCTTTACCATGGTGCTGAGAATCCCCGCTGAGCAGGGCCGGCATAAAGCCATCTCCACGTGCCTCCCTCACCTCACCGTGGTGTCCTTGTTCTTTTGCACTGCTAACTTTGCCTACAGTCATCCCACCTCCAGCTCAACCTCAGGTCTGGATCTCGTGGTGGCTGTTCTCTATTCCGTGCTGCCAGCAGTAATGAATCCGATCATCTACAGCATAAGGAACAAGGAGATCAAAGCTGCATTGAGGAAACTGATAGGGTGGAGGTTATTCACCAAAAATAAACTCTCCATTTTTTCCCTTTGATTGTGATTTCATTCTGTGTTTCTTTATAAATATAATCCTCTGATGACATTATTGTCTCCATGAGAACATGCTTTGCCATTTGCTTATGCAGAAAGGTATATTTAGACAGGTAAAAATGCAAACAAACACCACTCAAGTCAGTGGAGTTACTGTAGATTTACCCCAGTGTAAATAAGATCAGACTCTACCTATCTATCTATCATGTTTTTTGTACTGCCACTCATCACCACACTATCTGAGCACCTTCCACCTCAAATGAATAGCCATAATCAAGTCCCCAGTGGACCTCATGAAGTCTCTGTGTCTTTTGGGGGGGTGGGGCATAAACTCTGCTTGGGGTGCCATGGCTTTTGGCTAATTGTTTGCTTGTGTGACAGAGTGGGGTATGATGGTATCAAACTGTGAACTCTGTTGTAGTGTGTGTAGAAACATTGGCACGGTGATAGCACAAGTCTGGCCTGGTTCAATGGCAGCCTGTTGTGCTGCTTTCCAGACAGCTGCCCTGCCTGGGAAAGGTGTTTGATACCTCCTTGGAGGACCTCATTGGAGCCATCAAGTCTAGAGTCTGGGGCCATCGAGTTTTCTTGTCTGTCGACTACTTGCCCACCCCCAGGGAAAAACAATTTTTATATACAGGGAGCCCACAAGCATGAATGTTGGAGATGGAACTTCACAGTTTGAACCCCTGGCGCAGAGATGGGGGCCTACTGAACAGTGCTGTTCTGCTCTGTGCAGAGAGGGGCCGACTATGCCCACACGTAGGAAAGACTAAACCCATGTTCCTTGCCTTCCTGTCACATTCTTCTTAAAGGGGTTCAACTAGAATCCCAGAGTGATCACAGCCTAGGTGAAGCTCTGGCAGAGTGTGTGTAGGTGTCTGGCAGCTTGGGGGAACTCAGACACTGGTTTTGAGCTCTAAGGCAGCTGGACAGTGGCCTCCCACGGCCAAAGGAAGGGCATCAGACCAGAGGTCTGAGCTGGGGAATGGTTCCTATAGCCCCAGAGCTAGAAACAATGACAAGACTCTACCCAGATGCAATTACCTTAGAAGTACATGGCACCCAGTGATTGGGTCCACTTTCATGAGATGGGTGACTGTACAACTGGGTACCGGGCCAGATTGTAACAGCTCGTCTGGCTATTGTTTTGTTTTATCAGTTGGTCAATTTGGTTTTAGGATTTTGTTTTGCTTTTGGGGGGGGGGGAGGGAAATGATTGGTTACATGGGGGTTTCAGTAATTTGTCATGTATTCGGGAGGGCAATGTGTTATCTCTTTGGCTGGGTTTTCTGAGAGAGCTGAAGGTTTGCTTCCCACAAAGATGAACGGGTGGAAAAGAGTTTTTGTAGCTGTCTGGATGGTTGAGTTCCTGTTGAAATGACTAATTTTAACATGCCTAGAGCCTGAAATAGGCTTCTTTTTTTATTAATGTAAATGTAAATAAATAAATAACATCTGTGTCATTCTTGCTATGGTGGGAAGGCCTTTTCGAACAGAAACTTACTCCAGTGTTTCCTAAAGAAGAACTGACTCTGGATAATGAGGCCATATTTGGATCCCATTGAAGTCACTGGGCTAAAGCCACTCACTTCAAAGGGGTCAGGACTTGGCCAACAGCCAATATACACAGGGATCCAAATGTTGCTAAGGCAGCCTTGAGAAAGCGAATGGGACAGAGATGTAAGTGTGAGATTCCCATCTCAGCTACACCTGTGCAAATGCAGAGGTTTAATCAACATCAAGGGTTTAATAATGATGAGGTTCTGGCTCAATGTCTCTGGGCTCAATTCAATGGTAACATAAACACTGGTGTAAGTTACTTGTCTGGGCTCATTTTGTTCTACCCTTGATGTAAATGGAAAAGTGCCAACACTTGCATTGATCTGGATTCCATGTGGCCTCCTGTGTCAATCTGCTCACAAGATGAGAAAGGAGCTCAGAATTTGGTTGATTCATGTATTTATTTGTTATTCCTTCTCTGTCGATTGTTGTGTACACAACGTATATGATAGATAAAAGAGGAGTATGTAATTAGACAGACAGAGTGGTGGGACCAGTCCTTGTCCTAATACATAAACTAATTATGTCATAATGATAGATTTCTGTTTATGAATTAGTTTATGCTAATTTTTGTGCCGCTTTTCCTGCCATGACTGTCTATGTCCAGATAATGATTTTCTTATAAGTATTCTTTATTAAACATTATTCACCAAAGCATGTCTATGAATATTTCTTACTCCACAGCTCATTAACAAGCACCTCATCATATGTACTGGGTGTGTGAACTTAGAGCTCTTTAATGTGGATACATTTTCAACATGCTGTTTCTTTTCTTTGATTGGATAAATTGAAGAATTAGAAAGCTTAAAAATGAAGAGGCCAATCCTCAGCTGGTGTAAATTGTTATAGTGCCATTGAAGTCAATAGCACTATGAGAATTTATATCATTGGTGGATCTATGCTGAACACTCATGATTATGAATTCAAAACCCCCCTCCCTTGAATATCCTGTACAAAGGCCCTGGTTCAGGAAACCACTTTGGCATATCCTTAACTTTAACCACGTGAGCAGTCCCTTGAAAGCTTAAAGTTAAACTCATCCCTAAGCACTTTGCTGGATTACGGTCCGGGTTAGCGCCAAAGGCTGCATGTAACAGTGTCTTACCCAAACTGCTTTCACCCCCAGCCATTGCCTCAATTCCTCTCCTTCCCCAGTCAAACGTCCCACTGCAATTGATGCGTTGGAATTACTCTCCCCTCTTGGGTTTGGTTTATTAACACCGAATAACAGTAAAAAGCTGGAATCTCGGGGCTGCCTTCTCCAGGCTCACCAGGCCATTATGACCCTCCTGGGCTCCTAAGTCCCTCTGGCGGGTTCTGTTCCTGCCCAGGAGTGCAGGTCCCTCCAGCCAGGCCTCCCCTCTGGCTGCCTTGGAGAGCTTCTTCCCAAGTCCTCCCTGACCCTGGGTCCCCTTTGGATCCACTGTGAGAGTCTCCTGATCCCTGAAATTCTTCTAGCCTTTACTCTTGGATCAGGGCATCAGGCCCAGCTCTCTCTGCTCCTCAGATCTCTGAGCAGCGGAGTTCTGCCAGACCCATCCCAGACCCATGGCCTCTCCAGACAGACCTCCCCTAGGTCAGTCCTACCCATTGGTGCCCCTCACTCTGATGGATCAGGCTCCCTCCCATGCCTGGTCACTGACCTAACCCAGCCCCAACCCAAACCCTCACCTGGGATCAGATGACAAGGCACAGGTGTGGATGAGCCCATCTCCCCTTAAAGGGCCTGTGAAGAAGTGAGAATGTTTTGTTGTGTTATGTGAATACTGAGGGGGAAGATCGCAGGGGAGCTGAGCTGGGACTCTCTGCATGGGGGAAGGGAGATACCTGAGCATGTAACATGAGAACCCAGGAGGGGAGTTGCAGACCAGGTAACACCTTTGACTGGGAATTCGGACAAAGGAAAAGGCTGGGGGAGGAGCTGTGGGGGAAGGGAGAAAGGAGACGCCTGGAAGGGGTTGTTCAGTTCTTGGAAGCTGGCTAGGAATGAAGAGGGAGCCTGATGGGGCTTAGGCTTCCCAGCGAGGCCGGGGCCTCCCTGGGCCCCCCAGATGGACCTAACTAAAGGGAATCCTGTTGTCTGTACTGGCAAGACCTGTTTTGGACTGTGTTCCTGTCGTCTCAATAAACCTTCTGTTTTACTGGCTGGCTGAGAGTTATGATGAATCGCAGGAACCCCAGGGGTGCAGGGCCCGGACTCCCCCACACTCCGTGACAAGGCCAGCCCACCCTGAGGCACTGTGATTTTCAACTGGGCCTAAGGTATTTAGGCACCTGACTTCCATTGACTTTCACTGGGAGATCAGCACCTAACTCCCTTTTGTGCCTTTGAAAATCCCATCTCAGTTCCTTAAATGTTCATGAACATTCCTGTCTGCATTGGTGGAATATTCACACAGGGGCCGTGGACTCAGCTGAATCAAATTCCCTGAAAAAGTAACATTACTATTCCCACAGGGACGACTTTGCTGTATTCACTTAGTTGTTCCAATGACGCAGATAAATAACAGGGTAGCTCACAAGTAGAGCGGGTTAGAAATTTTCTGATGACACAGAGTTCTGTCCAATATTGCCGATTCATAGAACCCAGAGATTCACGGAAACGTCTCGGGTTCCACGAACTTCCAGTGAAGGAAAGGCAGGCTGGCAATGAAGATGGGCTGCTGGGGATCCCGGTATCCCAGAGTACGTGGCTCTGGGGCAGCTACCTTGTCAGGGCTTCCAGGCTCCCTGCCATGGAGCCGGGAGACTGAAAGCCCTAGGAGCCCTGTCTCTAACCACTAGCAGTAACAGGCTTCCAAGCTCCCTACCTTGAAGCTGCTGACTGAGCTGTTACTTGCTGCATCAGTTATGAATGTCCAAAAATTGCTTGAGCCCCGGCACCTACTTGCTTGAGCCCTGACACCTCTTTCATTACAAATTAAGCACTGCATTGACCAGAAGGTTTGGTGCTCCATTTTCTGACCTCCGCAAGAATAACCATGGGAAGGCATTGGTCCCCTCCCTCATCCATGCAGCCAGAGGAGATTGGGGATTGTGCCAACAAAACTCCCTAGTTTCTTCTTTTACTGATAATCAGACAGGAGCCATGGACCTTGGAGAATGGATTCTCCTGTCACCCACACAAGGGGTTCCTTCAGGGCATGGCTGGCACATTTTGTCAAGGAGCGGGATGTGGAGGAAGTGTATTTAGCCACAATCTCTCCTTCTACGTGTTCTTTTGAAAAATAGACTTCAGGCTGGGTTTACCAAATGAGCCTAAGGGATTTAGTCACCCAACTCCCACGGTGTTTCAGTGGGAGTTGTGCACTCCTGTCTCCTTTAGGCACCATTGAAAATTACAGCTTTCTGCCTCTTGGGCTGCTGATCTGACTGTTTGACAAAGCAGGAAAACAGAACAGGCAGGGGTGGGGCATGGTAGAAAGCCCTTTGGCCTAAAAAGCAGGTCATTCAGTGTTATCAGTGTATAATTTGCAGCCCATAAAACATCTTGTTTCAGTCCTGAGCGTACAACATGCTGCATACAATTTCCTCCATAAGCCCACAGGGCCAAATCCATTACATTTTCTCCACTGTGCTGAGAATCCCCTCTGCACATGGCAGGTACAAAACCCTCTCCGCCGGCCTGCCCCACCAGATTGTGTTTTCTTTATTTATGAGCACCACCATGTTGACCTACATGAGGCCAAAATCAATGTCCTCACTGTATCAGGACCTGCTGGCTGCTGTAATGCCACTATTGAATCCCATGATTTACAGCCTCAGAAACAAGGAAATAAAACATGCTTTGGGGAAAATAATAGGAAGGACATTTGTCATGAAGAAAAATTAATCCCTCTCCTCTGTCTCTTAGAGATTGTCCAGATAACACACATGATGAAATAAAGCCATTCCCATGTTTCACCATGTCTGATTGACCGATTCTGACCCTCATAGATTACAAGGCTGTAAGGGACTATTATGATCATCTAGTCTCACCTGTTGAGTAACACAGGACAGAGAATTTCCCCCAGTGATTCCTGTATCTAGCCAACATTTTGTGGTTGAGAGAGAGAGAGAGAGAGAGAGAGAGAGAGATTTAGAAAGACATCTTTGTTAATCTGTATCACTGCATGTGATTTAGGACCTGTGTGTATTGGTCTAAGAGGAGGGATCAGACAGTTCCAACACCTTCCCCCACAAGCCAGATACAGTCACAAAACCAATTACTGCAAGCCATTAAAGCTGAATGGGTCCAGCCACCCAGAGAATGGCACACGCAAGATGGGGCATAGGTGGCCTGGCTGGATACTCCAGCCTTCTGAGGCAGAAGGAAGATTTCACACCGCTGAGCAATACCATATGTGGGTCCAGATGCACAGGGAGGGTGGGGGCTTTCAATTCCCCCAGTTTTCTCTGGAAAAGAGAGACAGAATCACAGTGAGAATATGAGCCCAGGCTGGGTCTTAGAAGTTTCTTGGCTTCCTAAGAGCATGTGAGTTGGTTCATGTCTTCTCCTGTAACTCAAGAGGGACCCATCACAGTCAGCTTGCAAAGAAGGGTACGTTTAGATGGGACTAAATATAGTGTCATAGTTCCATAGAGTTTAAGGCCAGAAGGGACCATTAGATCATCTGGTCTCACCTCCTGTACAACACAGGACATAAAATTTCACTTGGCTATCCCTGTATTGAGCCCGATAACATGGGTAAGGCTAGAGTATTTCAGTCCTCAGCAGACGGACCTGTTGTGAGCCTGTGATGATGTAGGAATTTTTGCAATGTTTTCTATAAATCCTGTGCGTGCCTCAGTTTCCCCTGTATGCTGCATTGTTACTTAGTGGGAGGATAAGAGTTGGATGCTGGAAGGAGTCAGGGCTCTCACCTGGGACCTGACCGATGAGAGATGGAGAGAGACAAAGAGCTTGAACAATAGGGTTCACTACAGCTTGGCAGGGCTCTGGGCTAACCAGAAGGGACTTGGACCATGTTTTAACCTTCCGTTCTCTATGCTAACCTAAGGACTTTCTATGCTGCATTCCAGACACTACTTTGTTGACAACGCTGTTTGAGTGTCACTGCAAATGCTTGGTGAGGTGCATTAATCTCTGAAGAGTGGACAAGTCTCTACCAGGAGCCTGTCTCAGCTGGACTCGCTGAACAGAGCTCACGGTGCGAAGCAGGAGGGCTGAAGCCCCACAGGTTCATTCAAGGAGGTGGTGAGGCTTAGCCTATGCAGGAAAAGTGAGACCCCCTCGGGGGACTGGCACACTGAAGAGGTTCCTCCTAGAGACTGTTCCAAATCTGGGTGCGTAGCACCAGTCCTGTGTATCCATGACAGAGCCACAGGCAGAGGACAGGAGAGATTGAGGTGCCACCAATGCCTGAGGCCCCTGCAATGGCAGGGAATTGATTAGGTGCAATGTGCCCTGATGATCCCAGCAGGTGACCCGGGCCCCATGCTGCTGAGGAAAGTGAAAATCCCCAAGGTCCCTGACAATCCAAGCAGGGGAGATTCCTTCCCCATCCCAAATCAGGTGAGCAATAGGGCTTGGAGCATGTGAGCCAGACCCACTAGCCAGGCATCTAGAAAAAAGGATTCTCTGGGCCACCTCAGAGCACTGGTCCACCCTGTCCAGTGCCCTGCTCCAGCTGAGGCCAATATTTGATTCTTCAGATGAAGGGTGAAGGAGGGAGGAAATCCATCTGACCAATTGTGTATCAGGGGGAAAAGTCCTCCCTGACCCCTGCAGACAGACAGCTGAAGCCCTGAAGCATGAACTTTCATTAGATGTGCATAGGCTGTTTGTTGTTGTGAAACCTGTTTTTTAAAGGTTTGTTCCAATTGCTAAATAAAATACTGTGTTTTAAGGTGGGTGTTGGTCAATTTCACCAGTCACAGGTTCCTGGAGTGAGGAAACACAGGTGCCTGAAAACCAGTTGGACCTGCAGGGTGATAAGCGGTTGGTATGTGGGATAGAGTACCTAGGTCCTGGTCTGAGAGTGCAAGGAGCATGAAATTCCGCTCTGAGTCAGAGAGACCAAAAATAGGCAGAGGTGTCCCTAGCCCATAACCAGCTCTACCCTTGGCACAGCCATATGACAGTGACACCTATCAGGAAATTTCTGCAGGTCGTAAAAACAAGGATCCTGGGGAACAATTTCAAATCATGAAAGATGAGAAATGGCCTAATACCCCTTTCAGAGTAGCAGCCGTGTTAGTCTGTATCTGCAAAAAGAACAGGAGTACTTGGGGCACCTTAGAGACTAACAAATTTATTTGAGCATAAGCTTTCGTGGGCTACAGCCCACTTCTTCGGATGCATAGAATGGAACACACAGAAAGAAGATATTTATACATACAGAGAACATGAAAAGGTGGGAGTAGCCATACCAACTGTAAGAGGCCAATCAATTGAGATGAGCTATCATCAGCAGGAGAAAAAAAAACTTTTGAAGTGATAATCGAGATGACCCATAGAAGGTGTGAGGATACTTAACATGGGGAAATAGATTCAATTAGTGTAATGACCCAACCATTCCCAGTCTCTGTTTAAACCTAAGTTAATTGTATCTAATTTGCATAATAATTCAAGTTCAGCAGTCTCTCTTTGGAGTCTGTTTTTGAAGTTTTTTTGTTGCAAAATTGCCACCTTCAAGTCTGTCATTGAGTGGTTAGAGAGGTTGAAGTGTTCTCCCACTGGTTTTTGAATGTTGTGATTCCTGATGTCAGATTTGTGTCCATTTATTCTTTTGCGTAGAGATTGTCCAGTTTGGCCAATGTACATGGCAGAGGGGCATTGCTGGCACATGATGGCATATATCACATTGGTAGATGTGCAGGTGAACGAGCCCCTGATGGCATGGCTGATGTGATTAGGTCCTATGATGGTGTCACTTGAATAGATATGTGGACAGAGTTGGCATCGGGCTTTGTTGCAAGGATACGTTCCTGGGTTAGTGTTTATGTTGTATGGTGTGCGGTTGCTGGTGAGTATTTGCTTCAGGTTGGGAGGCTGTCTGTAAGCGAGGACTGGCCTGTCTCCCAAGATCTATGAGAGTGAGGGATCGTCCTTCAGGATAGGTTGTAGATCTTTGATGATGCACTGGAGAGGTTTTAGTTGGGGGCTGAAGGTGACGGCTAGTGGCGTTCTGTTATTTTCTTTGTTGGGCCTGTCCTGTAGTAGGTGACTTCTGGGTACTCTTCTGGCTCTGTCAATCTGTTTTTTCACTTCAGCAGGTGGGTATTGTAGTTTTAAGAATGCTTGATAGAGATCTTGTAGGTGTTTGTCTCTGTCTGAGGGATTGGAGCAAATGCGGTTGTATCTTAGAGCTTGGCTGTAGACAATGGATCGTGTGGTGTGTCCTGGATGGAAGCTGGAGGCATGTAGGTAAGTATAGCGGTCAGTAGGTTTCCGGTATAGGGTGGTGTTTATGTGACCATCGCTTATTAGCACAGTAGTGTCTAGGAAATGGACCGCTTGTGTGGATTGGTCTAGGCTGAGGTTGATGTTGGGATGGAAATTGTTAAAATCATGGTGGAATTCCTCGAGGGCTTCTTTTCCATGGGTCCAGATGATGAAGATGTCATCAATGTAGGGGCGTTAGGGAATGAGAGCTAAGGAAGTGTTGTTCTAAGTCAGCCATAAAAATGTTGGCATACTGTGGGGCCTTGCGGGTACACATAGCAGTGCCGCTGACTTGAAGGTATATATTGTCCCCAAATGTGAAATAGTTGTGGGTGAGGACAAAGTCACAAAGTTCAGCCACCAGGTTTGCCGTGATATTATCGGGGATACTGTTCCTGATAGCTTGTAGTCCATCTTTGTGTGGAATGTTGGCGTAGAGAGCTTCTACATCCACAGTGGCCAGGATGGTGTTTTCTGGGAGATCACCGATGGATTGTAGTTTCCTCAGGAAGTCAGTGGTGTCTCGAAGATAGCTGGGAGTGCTGGTAGCATAAGGCCTGAGGAGAGAGTCCACATAGCCAGACAATCCTGCTGTAAGGGTGCCAATGCTTGAGATGATGGGGTGTCCAGGATTTCCACGTTTATGGTAGCAAATAGAATACACCTGGGGTTGGGGTTCTAGGCATGTGTCTGTACAGATCTGTTCCTGTGCTTTTTCAGAAAGTTTCTTGAGCAGATGGTGTAGTTTCTTTTGGTAATCATCAGTGGGATCAGAGGATAATGGCCTGTAGAATGTGGAGTTAGAGAGTTAGAGTGTTAGAGGCAGAATGTGGAGTTAGAGAGCTGCCTCCTTTGCTAATACCCCTTGACTTCAAAGGGAGGAGATTGGGGGACTGAGCGATTGCTCTAGGCACTGCTCAGCAAGGAAGTGTCTGGAAAGGAAAGGCCCGTCTCATGATGTGGGCTTAAGAGGTGGAAGGTTTGGTGCCCCAGATTTCTGTCCTCAGTACTGCTTGTAACAGGATAATGCACAGGGTGAAGCACTCAGGGAGAAGTGAATTGGGCCAATCTCATCCAGTGAGTCTGCAGCAGACCCAGGAATTAAACCTAGACCTCACGACTCACACGGTCTGGCCAGCATGTCTCCTGAGAAATCAGCCATGCCAAGTGATTGCAATGGACACTGGGACTTTCACTAGGGCATTTGGGGCTCCACCGAGACCAATAAATGTACCCCTGGGAAGGAGCTGGGTCCTTAATAATGTGAACGCAGGGAAAAGGGGACCTAGCATAAACTTTCAGAAATTATTAGTGACTTGGGTGACTCAAGCAGGCACCCCTCAGAAAAGAGACACCTTAAAATGAGCCTTATTTTCAGAGGACAAGTCCTCAGAACTTTCTGTGGGTCAGGAGCAGTTAAAGGTGTCTCACCCTGGACACCCAAAATCTCCAGTCGCTTTTGAAAACTGAGACCAATGTGCTAATAAGATCCCCTGGCCTATTCACTGAGTTTTGGGTGGGCTGCTGTAATGAACTGAACGTCCCAGTCAGTTCTTTGTGGGCAGAAGGACATATCATGCAAACTGTCCCTCTGTGCGCAGTGATCTGCACCACGCTGGTCAGTCTCTTAAGAGAGATCAAGGATAGAATTTGACATGGAGAACAGATTTCTCAGGCTGCCAGCTAGGAAATGGCTGAAGCTCTTTGCACAGAGTGGGATGAGGTAGGGTGAAGCCACTGCCAGAGCTTTACATTTTTGTTACTTAAATATATAAATATTCACTTTCTGGAATGGCTGAAACTTTCAAGGCAAGGGAAAGACAAGCAGATGCAGAGTCCCTGGTAGGCATCCCAGGGCCCTCAAAATGTAGGTCAAGATTTGGAGCAGTGCTGAATCAGTTTTATCATTTTACATTCTTTGGTGTGTTATTTCAGCTATGGTTCCAGAGGGCAAGGCAGAGTCAATTACATTGTCTTCCCTAAGCCCATGGGGGCCAAATGCATTCCTGGTGTAACTCCACAGTAGAAATCCGACTCGCGGCAGGGATGTGTCCAGCCCATTCGGTTGAGTTATTTCCTCCTGAATCCACTCCAGTTCCCCACTGGGGATAACCCGAGCAGTGTGCTCCTCATAGGTGGCTCTCAGGGAACCCCCACAATCTGTTTTTTTTAGTTGCCATTGCAACCTGCGTTCCTGAGCTGATGGAACAGCCCTTGTACACTGTGCAGAAGCTGAACATGGGGGCAAGGATTGTGAATAGATGGTGCTTCAGGGTGTCCTGAGAAAGTGTGACAGTTCTTGACTTTAACCCCACACTGGCCATTGGGAAGCAAATGAGGTCTCATTTCACATCACATTCAAATGTGACTATCACAGAGAGCTCAGTGTAGACAGGTAGGGGCTGGCTCAGGGCACAGGGAATGAGGTAGGTCCCTTCCTAATTAGGGACTTTCTTCAGATCAGTCCAATAGAGTAGTGTCCAGAAGCTGTCCACTTTCTGACCCCTGTGAAAAGAGTGGTGACATTTCTCCTGTGAAAAAAAACAGAGCACCCCCACCCCCAACCAATGCATCTGAGCTAATCGGCTCCTTTGGGAGACTCAGCGGAGACCAAAGACCAGCCCTGACCCAGAGAGACCATCTCACAGCACAAGAGGGGAACTCAGTTCCCAGCTCCCATTAAGTCATTGGCCTCTTTTTGGAAATTACACCAATCAGCAGACGGGGGAAATCACAGGCAAACATGGCAGGTTTCTAGCGATGGACCAGAGCCAGAACCCTAGAACACAAGCCCTTCTTGACCCGAATGGCTCAGGTTGGGCCCATCTCTGGATATTTCAGTCAAGAATATCCTTCATTCAGCTGAACTATTCCCAGTGTTTATAAAGAAGGAAATGATGAGTTATGCTCCCATTAGAAGCATTAGGGGAGGGGGGGGGCTCATGATATTAAAAATTCTTCTTTTTTTGGCGGACTTAGTGAGAGATCCTGACCAAGGGATTGTGGTAAAAATCTTACCTTGAACCAAGATTGCAGTTTTGTTAAGTCTGAGTCACTAGAAAGTGTTTTTCATTTTTATTTGCTTGCTTGTAACCATTTCTGACTTTATCCCTTATGCTTGAACTCACCTAAAACCTCTCTCTTTTCATTAATAAACATGTTTTATTTATCTAAACCAACCCAGTGCTGTGTTTGAATTGAAGTGATTGTTAACTACAGTTAAAACCACAACTTGCTGTGCTTTTGTCTCTGTAAGGCAGCAATGGACATTATTATTACTTCTCTAAATGTTTCAGGAGAAGGCTGGACATTTCAGGGCGGATGGTTTTGGGGAAATTTGGGACTGGGGTGTGTGTTGGGGTCACTTGGCTACTAATAACCAAGACCAGTAGAGACCGGTAGAGGCCACAGTGTGGCTGTGATGTTACAAGCAGGCTGCTGGAATCAGAGTTGCTGAACCAAGTCTGCTTAACCCAGAGACACTTAATTCATGCTTGTATGCTGACTGGGAGCATGCATCCAGAGAGCTACAGCAGCAGAGTATTTTAAGGCACTCAGAGCTATAGGACAAGTAGTGACACAACCTCTCACTGGTCTGGGTTGCACCCCAAAATGTGACAATCACCTTTGTCCTGTCAGCTGTAAGCATTATTGAAACAAATCTATGTAAGAGAAAGAGACTGGTAAAACAAGAATCAAGACTGGCAAAAACTTGGCATATGTATTACCCCATCCAAACTCATTTACTATCCATAATTATAAACTATTAAATTAACTAACAAAACCCTTATTTTGACCATTCATCAATTCTTCATCTGTATATTTCAGTATCATAATTCAGCATATGTGTATCATTCATATCAGCCTAATTATTCATTAACCTTTACATTTATTTGCATAAGAGAGTTATAGGGAACACAATGATCTTTAATGTCAACATTTCTTATCTTTTCCAAAAATGGGTTTTCAGGGGACTTTTGCTCAAAGTTCTAGCATCAGGCTTGTCAATTATTAAAAGGCCTTCTCAGTAATTTTTCCCATTGCATCTTGAGGGGTGATCTTTCAGTTTATGGGGTTTATGGGGTTGATGATCAGTTGTTCCCCAACACTACTCACCTACCTACCTTAGGGATTTATACTGCCAACATCAGCACACTATCTGAGCATATCACACAAAATCAATAGCCATAGTTAAATCCTGAATGGACTTCATACAGTCTCTGCCTCTTCTTCTCCTTAGGGATAAATATTCTGCTTGGGATTGTAGTCCTTGCTGGAGCCCTAGGCATAACTAGCAGTGTGAACCAAAGGCTGGGAACCAGAGTAGGTCTGGCCTTGGCAGAATAGTAACTCACCCGGTGTCAGCTAACCAAGTAAGCACACTCCTGACCAGAGAGGATGGTACAAAACCACACAGATCTCTCAAGTAACGATGTAAATGCATTCCTAAGAGATGGTACAAGAGCACACTGACCCCTCGTAAGATAAGGATAGGATGACAGGATAATGAATAAGGATATTTTGTTCGAACTAGCAGGTACAAGGATACAGGTGGTAACTAACAACATCTGGAGTGTAATACCTAACTTGTGTGTATCAATGTATAAAAGGAGATGTTATAGGAGGGGCATCTTTGTGCTGGTCTAGGGGACAGGATCCTGTTTTCGTGATTGAACCGGTACCATTGTCACAGGCATACATGCGTTAGTGCACCTGTAGCTCCTATGGGTTGCTAGTACCGTGCTTCGTCGACAATACACCTGGCCGAGCGCCTTCACCACTGAACTGAGTCTGCGGTCTTTCTTTTGAATGACATGGAGGTATGCTGAATCAGCACGCTGCACTCTTTGCTCGTGCAGCTAACACCGGAGCTCCAAGAACACCATACTAGCAGCATTAACAACTTAGCAGCCTTAACAATACTCTGCAGCACTAACAACACTGGTAACCGCAACCACTCATTTGGTAAGTAGGGAAACGTGGCCTGGAATCTGTAAGACTAGGACAGAGTCTGTAGCCCTGAAGAAGAAGAAGAAGAAGAAGAAGAGTAAGAAATGTAGAATATTACAAACTATGGGTATGGCCATTAGATGGCTAAGACAGCATGCCACAAAATTGGCATGGCAACTATGGGTCATGCTCCAGTATCAGATATGGGCTGGCTACAGAGCTTCCTTCAGAGCAAGGCACACACCAGGTGTGCTCACTGTAAGATCCTTCAATGCTCTGCCAGGTATGGTTGAGGTCAGCTTAAACAAGTTATTTCACACACAGGGCAACGTTGTGGCTGAGCAGTACAATGCAGTTTAGCATTCCATCACAGGGGAAGCCCAGGGTGCTGCAGATCAGGGTTGAACACATGAACAGAGTTGTGTGTTGTGGGGAGCCCAGGGCTCGGATAGTAAAGGGGACTGCGGGTCAGGATTGGTGTGCATGCACAGAGCTCTGTGTGTGTGGGAACCCAGAGATG
Organism: Platysternon megacephalum; assembly: GCA_003942145.1. Lineage (NCBI taxonomy): Eukaryota > Metazoa > Chordata > Testudines > Platysternidae > Platysternon > Platysternon megacephalum. Next base: position 48,901 of record QXTE01000825.1, read on the forward strand.
GAATATTGGGGGTGGGGAGTAGAGGGGGAGGTGTGGGTTATGACTGAGGGCATCGGCAGAACTGGGGGTTGTAGACAGTAATGCCTGTCACAACCCCGGTGCATTGGCTGATCTCTGTCACTGAGGCCTAGAAACCTTAGGGTGACCAGATGAGGGGAATACAATATCGGGACGCATGGGGGGGGGAGGGGGGCTGAAATTAAAAGCCGAGCGAGTCCCGGCTGAGGGGGAAAAAAAAAAAAAGCCGAGCGAGTCCCGGCTGGGGGGGGGGGGGGGGAAAGCGGGGCGGAGCCCGGGGGGGGGGAAAAAAAAAAAGCCAGTGCTGCTTGCGGATATCGGTTGGGACGCGGGACAGAGACCGAAATATCGGGACGGTCCCAATAAAATCGGGACGTCTGGTCACCCTAAGAAACCTGGAATTGCCTTTTGCTCCCTGCCTCTGGGCTGGGCTGCCTTTGCTAATCTAGTGAGAATCTGAGGTTTGTTTACATATCAGTTTCACTGCAAACTTCCCACCTCCGCTTACATTCCCTCACTACCTGGGAGTCTGATGGAATTGATGAAGGAAGAGATCACCTTTCACAGGGGCTGGGAATGAATAGCTTGACCCCGTTCACTTTACCCATAGGGGGCTATTTGACATAGGAACAAACCCTTCCCTTCCTTTAGTTTAACTTCAATCAATGCCTCTGACTTTCTTTTCTAATCAGCCTTGATGAGACTGCCACTGAGACCTGCATTTCCCAACATTTCCATTCTAATGGTCCTCAGTGGGACCTATTAAAATGAGAGTAACTTTGCTTCTGCCATTGGCCCTTGATTCCTTGAGAGAATTGTCAGATCCCCAGGCAGTGTCCAGGTCTAAGCCGGCATTTCTCAGAGTCCTGATTAAGGCACATGAAGTTATAATGACCCATGTGTCCTCCTCTAAATTTCTACAGAGTCACAGGTGCTGCATGGCTAATTGGAGAGACTGTTTTAGTAGCTGTGTTGCTAAGAGGGATGTTTTTAATGAGCACATAATGAAGCAGGGTTTTTTTGTTTTGTTTTGTTTTTTGAATTAATATTTTTATCCTAAGCAAAGCATCCGTGAAATTAACATGTTCCAAATGAAATTGATCAGGGTTCCTTCAGGCTAGGGAACCATCACTCCAGTTCTGTGATCAGACATATAGAAACAGCTGCATCCTTAAGGTCAAGCACCTTATACCCTATGGGCAGAATTTTCATTGCCACTTCTCTGATCAGCTACCATGGACTGAGATAGCTCTTGTTAAAGTCTATCCCCTTGCCAATACTGCCCTTGTCAGAGTGTTACATTCACACTGTGAGCCTCTTGTCAGCTCCAATTCCCACCTGCTTTGCCTGTGAAATTAGCAGCACACAGAATGAGAAGGAATATTCCTTAGTTTCCAAAAATCAGGATATAGTTTTAAAGTGAAATTAGTGCCTATGACTGTAACATGTACCCACTCAACAGCCGCTTCCCACTGAAGTCCACTTTCCACCGGGGGGGTCCATTAGTGATGATAGATAGATAGATAGATAGATAGATAGATAGATAGATAGATAGATAGATAGATAGATAGATATGTAAAAAAAAAATTAGCCAGGTAAACAGAGAGATGATTAGGCAGATGAATGGCTTGCAAGGCAGATTCACAGATGTATAGGCAGGCAGTTAGACAGACCAATGATAGATGTAGTAACATGAGGCCCAGAGACATAAACCCTTGGTATCAGAGGCCCGGTATGAGGCCTGAGGCCTGAACTGAAGTAATGGTCAAGACGTTGCTAACATAAAGCAAAGTTAGGCTGTGAGCCAGAGGCAGGCCCTGCTCACAGAAGTTGGCAAGAGGAAGGCTGCTAAAAGAATGTATGCCAGGACGGCACCAGAACAGCCTGGTACGAGCACATCCCACAGAGATAACAAGGAACAGGCAGACCCAGCCTAAAGACAGGGTCAAAAGGACAATCTGATGGATAGACAATATGATGGATAGACTTGTTTGTTCAAACCAACCTGTACCAGGAGAAAGGCAGCACCCTAATGCATAGAGGGGCTGTACCTCACTGCGTTCAATGATGCGTAACCTGTTTGTACCTGTGTATAAGAATGCATCCCTGAGTGGACATCTTTGTCTGGCCTACGGGGCAGTGGAGAGTCCCTTCACCGACTGAGCTGGTCCATTGTCAGGGGGCACATATTCGTAATATGTCCTGTAGAGTCTGCAAGGAACTATTACTGTGCTTCGTTTGACAATAAACCAGGCCAGGTGCCTTCATACCTTATCGGAGTCTGTGGTCATTGGGGGTTCTCTTGGGGTCTGCTGTGTCAGCTATCTGCGCAGAGCCAGGGCAGCATGCAGAGGGAACACGCACGCAGCCAACTGTTATCAACATTGAACAGAGCAGAGCACCACACTGGTAGCATCTGATGACAATAGATAATTGGATGGACAAATAGCGGAAGGAGGAAAAAATGAAACATCCTGATGGACAGAGAGACAGAAAAAAAATAGGTGGATGGACAGATGATTATACAGATGGAAAGTTAGATGGACGACAATTGGATGGATGGACAGTTAGATAAAGTGACTATTAGCTCACTGGGGATACAAGCTCCACTCTGCTCTCCCTAGTGCCCATTATATAGTATAGCTGCCCCTTCCCCACCCCTCAACCTTCAGAGGTGGGGAGGCAGCAGGACACTACACATCTGAAAATAGCAGTGTAGACAGCACTGCTTGGGCGAATAGAGAGACGTGTGGGGTCTGTACTTGAGAACACACAAACAGGCTTCAGGGGTGTCTTCACTCCATTAAGCCATGCCTCACCATCTACACTGTGATTTATTCCCGTGCTAGAGGGCTGCCAATGTCTGTACTCTACATGCCGCCAAAAGAAGCATGCGGTGTGGACAAACCTTGAGGTAAAGAGAAAGTTTACTTGGTGTGTACTCAGTCCTCATTCATTATTTACTTTCTTATCATTCATTATTTACTCAGTGCTCACTTAGGCTGGTATTTTCAAAGGAGCCTATAGGAGTTAGATGCTCAAGTCCCACTGAAAACCTAACTTCCTTAGGCCCCTTTGAAAATCCCAGCTTACTGGGGCAATATTGTTACTTGGGCCATGATTGCACTGAAGTCAATGGGCTAACTCCTGAGATTCTTACTCAGTTCTTACTGAGCCAAACTCCAGTCAAGTTTCTGCTAGTGTCTATGCTCTTCATTTTGGGTGGATGCAGGGAAGGCCTCAATTGTCTGATCTGTCATTTCTCACGAGCCCCTAGTACATTGGGTCTGATTCTCATCCCATTGTCACTGGCCTAAATCACAAGCTACTGTGCTGAAACCAATAGGCATGATTCTCCTTTCCATGTAAATGAGGGGTAGCTCTTCTGAAGGGAATGGAGTTATGTTGGTTTAAATTTGGAAGAATTCCACTGGAGTTTCAACAGCCTAATCAGGAGTAATCTACTTAGTTATTTGGTTCTATGTGAGAGGAGAACCCAACCCACTATTAATAAATCAAATGCAATTTTTTTTTTTTTTTTTTTTAGGTTGTGACTTTAAATGAGTCAAAGGGAGATAAGTTCCCAACTCCCATTGGCTTAGTCCCCTTTGAAACTCCCAGCCTCAGTTTATACAGCACTGCAATCACTAAACTAGATGGGATTCCTAGAAGAGCCGCCCAAATGCTAAATCAGATGGGTAGATTGATTTATTAGGCAAGCAGTGGGAGTCCTTTGTATTGACAATGGTGTAAATCATAGCCAAGTCTAGCTCCACTGTACATCCTAGGTCAAAAATACTCGTTCAAAAATATAATATAGAGTCCTCAGCTGGTTTATACATCATAGCACCATTGCGAATGCTGGGTCTATTTCTCTTTAGGCACAAATTGGTGCCAATCCAGGAAATCAATGGGGCTGTCCACCTATTTACCCCATTTGAGGATCTAGTCCATCATGGTAGAATCTGGTAAAATAACAATAACTATTTAGTTTACCTAAATATTCAAGATCTGAAGCTGGAGGATCCTTTATTCACCGGAGATGACTTCTCTTTCCAACACCTAAGCATAAGGCAGTAAAGAATGACCATCTGTAGGTGGGATAGTATTAAAATTGCTGGTCTGTCAGATACTGGGACTGGATGACAGAGAATGGATCATTTGATAATTTCCCTGTTCTGTTCATTCCCTCTGAAGTATCTTTCATTGGCCACTGTCTGAAGACAGGATACTGGGCTAGATGGACCATTGGTCTGACCGAGTATGGCCATTCCTATGTTCTTACGGTCTTAGCGTAAAACAAGAGTTATTCCTTGAAGTTCAATCTATTAAGTTACCAAAGAGGTTAAGAGGTGGCTTGAATATGGTCTATAAAGGTCAGATTTGTATAGGGATTTAGGTGCCTAAAGATGCAGATAGACATGTAGTGTAGATTTAAAAATCACCTCACTACCATTGACTTCAATGGGTGTTAAGCACCTAACTTGTCTAGGCACTTTTGAGACTCCCACTAGGTTCCTATCTGCATTTTTAGATGCCTAAATACCTTTAACAATCTGGCCCTAAGTACCTGCAAAAGGAGAAGATTCCTGATAGTCGAGGTGTCCTTAATCTAGCAGACAAAAGCAGAATGAGATCCAATTCAGCCTGGAAATAAGAAGCCATTTTTTCACCATGGGGGTAATTCACCATCAGAACAACTTGTCAAGGGTGTGGTGAGTTCTCCGTCACCTGAAGTCTTTAAATAAAGACTAGATGTCTCCTTCAAAAGATACGCTGTAGCTCAGACACAAATTATGGGTTTGCTGAGTGAATCATTGGGTGAAATTCCCTTGCTGGGGTTATACAGGAGGTCAGAAGAGATGATCAAAATGGTGCCTTCTGGCTTTAAAATCTATGAATCGCTGAAGTCAGTGAGCCTGATTCTTCCCTCACTCACCCCAGTGTAAACCAGGAGTAACGCCACTGGAGTCAGTGGGGCTGATTCCCCTCTCAAACACCTGGTGTAAATCTTCCCCTTTCTGTGCCTCAGTTTCCCATCTGTAAAAGGGGGATAATGATCCTGGCCTCCTTGACAAAGTGCTTTGAGATCTACTGATTTAAAGCACCGCATAATCACTAAGTATTATTGTTATTCTTTGGCTGGCAAAAGAATATGTCTCATTGTGCTCTGTTGTTCAGCCAACTCTTTTTGGGACAAGATCCAAGAATAATGGATGGAGGCATGAGCATGTGAAAGTTGTTCAGAATTTAGTGCAGAGGAACTCTATGAAGGTAGGTGTATGAGTTCACAAAACCCACATGGGGATGTAGGAATTTGAGGACTGGCCCTTGAGTTATTTATTTAATGACCCCACAAGCAATGCACTCCAAAGTTCCCGAGAAAGTCTGTGGATTTCTCTGAAGATCATGTCCCAAGGCTGCCTCTGAGCAGATGAAATAAGCCTTCCTGAGTCAAACACTTTTATTTTGCCTGAACAGAGCAATTAAGAAGACAGTAGCACAGGGGTCGGCAACCTTTCAGAAGTGGTGTGCCGAGTCTTCATTTATTCACTCTAATTTAAGGTTTCGCGTGCCAGTAATACATTTTAACATTTTTAGAAGGTGTCTTTCTATAAGTCTATAATATATAACTAAACTATTGTTGTATTTAAAGTAAATAAGGTTTTAAAAAATGTTTAAGAAGCTTCATTTAAAATTAAATTAAAATGCAGAGCCCCCCGGACCGGTGGCCAGGACCCGGGCAGTGAGAGTGCCACTGAAAATCAGCTCGCGTGCCGCCTTCGGCACACGTGCCATAGGTTGCCTACCCCTGCAGTAGCATATAAGATATAGATTGTTTATTTTCAATTATAAGTATATAAGGAGATATGCAAACAATCCATTAAGGATAGTTGATGGTTGAGTCCATTAGGGCAGGCTGAGAGCTAGAACCTTTTGACAAGTTTCAAAGAGTGTGTGTTAGAGAAACAGCATTATTGTCTGCTTTTTTGTTAAAAAAATAATAACTGTATTGGTTTTCTCTCCATGTTCAGAGATAAGTTTCTTCTACATCTGATGTGATTTTTTTTCTTTTCCAATTCTGGATACATTCACAGATCCAACACAGTGAGTATGTTTTGAAAATTCTTTGAATATCTTCCCAGAATACGTAGGACTTACACAAGTTTAATTGAAATCAGAACATTTTCTTGTCATTATTATTCCTAACATTCAAATTAATACTAGTTTAGATTACTTTTTCCTGAGTGTCTGGCTGGAGAGTCTTGTCTGGCTGGAGAGTCTTGCCCGCATGCTCGGGGTTCCGCTGATCGCCATATTTGGGGTCGGGAAGGAATTTTCCTCCAGGGTAGATTGGCAGAGGCCCTGGAGGTTTTTCGCCTTCCTCCGCAGCATGGGGCAGGGGTCGCTTGCTGGAGGATTCTCTGCAACTTGAAGTCTTTAAATCATGATTTGGGGACTTCAACAGCTGAGTCAAGGGAGAGAATTATTGTAGGAGTGGGTGGGTCGGCTTTTGTGGCCTGCATCATGCGGGAGGTCAGACTAGATGATCATAATGGTCCCTTCTGACCTTAAAGTCTATGAGTCTATGAGTCTATACTTGAACAGAACAAATTTTGCAGTCTGATTTTCTTTTCATTGTTTGTGCTGGGGTTTTTTAAGCTAGGATTTTCATTGGAGTCTAAAGAAGTTAGATGGACAAATCCCACTGAAATGCAATGTATGTGGGTGTCTAATTCCCTCAAGCATCTTTGAGAATGCCAGCCTGTGCTTTTGCATTGTGCCCACACTACAGTATAAAAACAGGTTAGACAATTTCTCTTGTGTTTATAGTCAGTTTCTGATCAGTTTCACCATCTTGCTGTCTTGCAGAATAATTGTAGTTTTGTAAATAATGCAGACTCTACACTTTCCAAAATAAAACAGTCTTCCCCCGTATTTACTCCAAATCAGATCTGATGTCTTTAGAGAGAAAAAATACGTTTTTGCCAAGAAGAAAAGAAAAGAGAGAATGAAAAAGCTCTGTAGTCAGCACATTTCAGAAAGAAGGACACGGAGTCCATTCCATCTTGTGTACCATCAACATAATTATTTACTAAGTTCACATCAGTTACACTTGTGAAAACATACTAAAGACAGTGCAGTTTGCAGAGGGGCTCATTAAACTGAAGAAAATGCGGTCACACTTTGTATTAGGGCACTATTTATAAATGCTTTCTAAATAGGCTTGGATGGCTTAGATTTTTATTGGTAAATGTCAATAAATTCTATTTCACCATACACACACAAACCGATGAAAAAATATTTTAATTGATAATAATCGAAATTGATAGGTAGGCAAAGTAAGGCAAATATTACTTGAGAACTTCTCAGCATGTATGGTCATTGAATAATTATTGCCTGACAGCGCCCCCACCCCCACCCCCAATTGTCTGCCCCTGCCATAAGTTCTCACACTGTGGAAATGTAATTGATAAAAATAAAATAAAAATGTTTAAAACCCATACTTCTGCACAATTGTGCAAAAATTCAAAAACAAGGCTTAAAAATAAACAGGGGAGGGATAGCTCAGTAGCTTGAGCATTGGCTTGCTAAACCCAGGGTTGTGAGTTCAATCCTTGGGGGGGGCCAGTTAGGGATCTGGGGCAAAAATCTGTCTGGGGATTGGTCCTGCTTTGAGCAGGAGGTTGGACTAGATGACCTCCTGAGGTCCAACCCTGTTATTCTATGATTATTATCCATTGAAATTATTTAAAAAATGAATTTTTCCAAGCCTTCTTATAAGCAATTAATAGATTACAAGTACATTAGAGACATGAGCAGTATATTTATGTTCCAGATGGTTATAAGCACATCATTAGCAAGTTTTACAAATGATTATTAGTCAGGGTTATAAGCAACATATTTTGACAGGTGGAATCAATACAAATTGCTCAAGCATTTATTAAAACATCAATTATTTATTAATTGAACCTTATTATAAAGTATGACCAAAATGAGAGGTGAATGGAGTCTGGAAGTCTGTGGTACCATCACGATTACCAATGGTTCAGAGGAGGTATAAGTCAAATAGGAGGGCATCACCATCATCATCAACAGTGACAACAGTGGCCTGTCCTTTTGTTGCTAGAGTCAGGGGCCCAAGTTGCCCACTAGAGGCCAGCCCCCCCCTTTAAGATGTCTCGAAGCAGACATCCAAAAACAGAGGCACCCCCAAATCAATAGTCTCTTTTGAAAATATAGGCCAGGACTCTTGGGTGCTGTTTCAGGCTCAGGGTGAGGAGTGTGCTCTAACAGCTCAGAAAAAGGAACTGGGAATCTGGATGCCTGGGTTCTGTTTCCAGCTCTGGTAGCCGAATGGGTGCCCATCTCTGTCTAATGCCCTGAGCCGACAACGTGCTGAGGGTTCCCAGCTCCCATTGAAAACTAAATGTTCACTACACCGTAGAAGTTGTGTTCAGAATCCTGATATATATGTGACTGCTCAGTTTGTTGTCTGTCAACAATGACCTGCATCTAACAAAATAATCACTTGTGTATTTCTTTGTCTTCCCTTTATGGTCTCATGTGTTTTGGCAGGTACATCACCTGGCCCCAATGGTGAAGGGAAATCAAACCAATGTGAAGGAATTTATTCTGCTTGGGTTCCCTGGCTCTCGTTATTTTCAGATCTCACTCTTCATGCTATTCTTGTTTATATACCTCCTGACACTCATAGGAAACATCACCATCATATCCTTAGTGGGGACCCACCGTCGCCTCCACACCCCTATGTACTACTTCCTCTGCAATCTCTCCTTCCTGGAGATCTGGTTCACCACAGCTAACATCCCCAAGACTCTTACCAATCTCGTGTCCCAAAGCAAAACCATCTCCTTCCTCAGCTGCCTCCTGCAGATGTACTTTGTTTTCTCCCTAGGCTGCACTGAATTTCTACTCCTGGCTGTCATGGCCTATGATCGCTATTTGGCCATATGCCACCCATTGCGCTATAGCTCCATCATGAACAGCACCTTGTCCACTCAGTTGGCCATTGGCTCATGGGTAGGTGGCTTCCTGACTATTTCTGTGCCAGCGTTTCTGATCACCAGGTTGTCCTTCTGTGGCCCTACGGTCATCAACCATTTCTTCTGTGACATAGATTCTTGGATAGAGCTCTCCTGCACAGACACACGCCTCTTTGAGATGGTGTACATTACTATCTGCTTTATTGTTATCTTGGGCTCCTGTGCAGTCACCCTGGTCTCCTACATTTACATCATCTCCACCATCCTGAGAATCCCATCTGCCCAAGGCCAGAAAAAGACCTTTTCCACTTGCTCTGCCCATCTCACTGTTGTGGTTATATTGTACGGCTGTGCCATCTTCCTGTACGTCGAGCCTTCTAAACAGAACTCACTGGACATGAACAAAATTGTCTCTGTCTTCAATACCATTGTGACACCATTGCTTAACCCTTTCATTTACACTCTAAGGAATAAAGACGTCAAGGAAATCTTGAGAAAGGCTTTCAGTAGGATGTGATGTTATTGTCCAATGGCCTGGATAGCATTGATTTAGGCAGGCAGCAAGGGGAAATCAAGTGAACCATTAAAACATACTAATATTAAATAAATCCTTTCTGGTATCTAAATAAAATCAAATAATAATAATAATGCAGAATTTGGCCCAGAATTTGGAAACTATATTACTGGGACTGATTCTCATTTACAATAAGGCAACTTTGGATTCTTTTGGCAGTGTAAACGGGCCTTAAAATGGGTGTGACTGTAATTTACAAGTTCTTAAAGACCCCTTTACACTGCTGGAATGATGGACAGGGGTCTTATTTTCAATGAGGATCAGGCCCTCATTGTTTGTGTATGTAAACTAGCCTGATATGATATATTTCTCCATTTTACCCAGATACTTGCTTCTGACATTTAGCACTCTAGCACTTTTGATGTAGCTCCACGAGCATTATCACTTTGCTTACAAGCCAGAAAATGTTTATAAGACTCTCTGAAAACTTGGAGAAGACTTAGACGTGACTGGAAAGCTGTGATAATACTTTGTCACATCTGTCAACATGATGATGCAAATTGGACAGCGTCTTACAATCTTTCACATGATTTGACATCTCTCTAGCTCTATTACAACATTTTGACAAGGCTCTATGGTCCAGAAGGTGCTAAAATCAGGCTGGGACTTTCCAGGGAGTCTAAAGGAATTAGGCACCAAAACCTCATTCAATTTTGATGGGATTTGTGGGCCTAACTCTCTTAGGCACCTTTAAAAATTGCAACCTAAACAACAATACAATATAATCATGGGTCTAGGTGTGGGTATTTTGACATGTGATGTTGACAATTTGTGTTATAACAATTTATAAAGCTTAATTTATTGAATCTGAATGTCTATTGCCATTAAATAATTGCCTGGCCACTCCTTCTCCCTCCTCCACCCCCTCATAAGTTCCTGCAACTTAAAAGTACTTAAAAATACTTAAAAGTAAACATTGATATTACCCATCGAATTCTGCCAAGCCAATGTATATAACTTTACTCACTCAGCGTAAAATTTAAGTTAATGGTGCTACTCATGTGAGTTACAGTCTGGCCTAGTGAACTACAGAGATTTTCTGCTTTGTCCTATAATATTTTTATACTGTGGATTTTATGTTGTCTTAATTAGATTGTAAACTGTTTGGGGTAGGGACCATTGTTTGGTTAATCACCTAGCACAATGGGGTCCTGGTCCACGAATGCATGATTGAGGCTCCCTGGCAAAGTTGGGTTTGTCACTGGGAAATAGTTGCTGGGATTTTCAAAGGGGCATCCAATTCCCATTGAAAATCACCATCCAGTTAGTCAGCCCCTTTGGAAATCCCTTTTGAGAAGTTGAATAAACCTTTTCCCATCTGAAGGATGATCCTTCACTGGTGTGACTGGTTACTGGCATAGCAGGTTCAAAAATAGATTGGGTCCTTCCCCAATCCCATCCCATGCCAAAATGGTGAACAGGTGCGAATAGGGAACAAAGGGTCAGGCGGTGGGCCAAAAGTGGGTGTGCCCATGGGTGGGACTCCTGACATCCAACCCTCAGTCCACAAATTGAGTACACTGGAAACAATCCCTATGTAATGGGCTACTCCTGCTCCATTGAAGAAATAAATGAAAATTCACTCCTGAGGTCAATGGATGGAGGGCTAGGTTTCCAAAGGCATTTAGGTGCCTAAAGATGTCCACGGACACTTAGACGCCTAACTCCCAATGCAATCAATGAGAGTTAGGTGTCTAAATGCCTTTGAGGAACTGGGCCTTAATGGGATTTTCAAAAGTGCCTATTCAAGTTAGCCACCTACCATCCAATGGGAATTAGGCACCTCATCAGTTTAGGTGCTTTGGAAAATCCCACTAGGCTGCATCTTTATGTGCCTAAACACCTTTGGAAATCTGGCCTAAGGGTTAACAAGATCAAAGTGTGAGTGGGCACCTCGAGGTCTGGTTGCTGTTGCTCCTGCAGAGGATGTCTGATACATGAGGAGGGAATGACGGCTACTTTGTGCTTTATTTTATTTTCCTGTGTTTCAAGACAGCAAAACACTTTCAAACTTGATTGACTCAGGGAAACAAATCTTCTGAAAAAGGAAAGGGTTTTTTAAGAAAGTAAATGTAAAGCATCTTTAAGAAGGAAATGCAGTGTCTACTAGATTGCAGCCCAGGGCAAGAAAATGACAAACTAGCATCTACAGTCCCTGATTTCCCAGGTCAAACTGGGCCAGATCGTCAGCAGGTGTAAACTAACATTGCTCAATTGAAATCGATACAGATATGCTGATTTACACAAGATGAGGATCCAGTCCATGTGGTTTGACCACGGTTGTGATTCTCTCAGCTCCTCTGAAAATCAGACACATACTGTGCACAGATGGGGCAAGATTCTGATCAATGGAGTTATACCTGTGTAAAACCAGTGCAAGTGAGGTATTTAGGTACCTAATTCCCACTGATTTCAATGGGAGTTAAGTGCCTAAATACCTTGAGGATCTGGGCCACAGTTCTTAAATAATTATTTTGTGTAAGCTACATCCAGTTAAAAACAGTGGAGTTTCACTCTGTTTACTCAAGTTATAGCAAGTGAAATCCAATAGTCTTGGAGCAGAGTTCAGAATCTGGCTCTAAAACCATTGATTTAAGAGAGATGACTCTGGATTTACGCTGAGGTAACTGAGATCAGAATCCAGACTTAATTCCATTGTCTTCATTGGGGTGACTCTGTGTTTACACTGGGATAATTGAGATCAGAAACTGGCCACAAACCCTGATTAGAATGAAGTACAGTGGGTCCCCTTGAAAACGTGACAGCTTTGACTTACATAAATACATAAATGTAGTTGTGTCGGTCCCAGGATATCAGAGTGACAAGGTGGGTGAGGTAATATCTTTTATTGGACCAACTTCTGTTGGTGAAAGAGACAAGCTTTGGAGCCACACAGAGCTCTTCTTCAGGTGAAAGAAAGAAAGAAAGAGCTTCTCCAGCCTTTATCTGTTATATTTAAGCTTTTTGCTTTTTTTAAGCACAGAGACTGGCATTTTGTTGGTCCTTAGCAGATGACTGATAATAATCTTCTGTAATTTGGGCCTACAAATTTACCCTCATTGTGAGCTCCACTGTAAAAAGTATTGGAAAGTTCCACAGACATGACAATAACTTATCGTAACAAATGTTGATGGACAAAGGTACGACAGAAAAACTGAATTAGTCCAAACAGAAAGGCATCCTGATATAACTCCAGGACTGTGTTAAGATCATGCCTGGTAATTAAGACAACGTGTGTCTGATAATTCAGTGAACTAAAATGGATGTATCAGAAACTAGGCCTAACTGGTGGACAAAAAAAAATATGAGAGGATCGTCCTAATTCTGAGCAATGTCCTGTCCAGATCTAGATGGAGAGAGGAAACCAGATGACACCGCCACTAGCTCCAGTTAAATCCCAAATACGACCTGAGATATGAGACTCTCTCTCTCTCTCTCTCCTCGCGATGTGTCCTTTTTCTTCCCTCACCTTATTTCTTCTCTTGCCTATCCTTCTCCTTTTCCCTCCTGTCTAATGAGATTCTGGCTTAGCTGGCCAAGATTGTATCTTTTCCAACACTACTGTAGACTTGTGACCAAGAAGGGGAAACTAACAGCAATGCCCAAAATAGCCCAATCCTCACACAAGCTGGTCAGGTGTCAGAGGGTCTTTCTCAGGGCCGGCTCCAGGCACCAGCTGACCAAGCAGGTGCTTGGGGCGGCCACTCGGGAGAGGGGCGGCACGTCCAGCGATTCGGCGGCAATTCGGCGGAGGGTCCCTCACTCCCGCTCGGAGCGAAGGACCTCCCGCCGAATTGCCGCCGCAGATCGCGATCGCGATCGCGGCTTTTTTTTTTTTTTTTTTTTTTTTTTTTTGCTGCCTGGGGCAGCAAAAACCCTGGAGCCGGCGCTGGTCTTTCTACATGGGTGTAAGGCAGGAGGCAGGCAGCAGAAAGGGGAGGAAGCCGGCAATCACTCTCTGGGCAATAGAGAGGGAAAAGAGGGAATGCAGGGGGAGAGGAGAAGCCCTGGGATCCTGGCCCTGAAGGAAGGGTTTACCCAGAAGGGTGATGGGGCGGAAGCCTGAGAGAGGCAAAGTAGGAAAAGGCTCAGGGAAATGGCAGCAAGGTTTGGGACAGAGCAGACCCTGGCTGCTGATGAGAGGGTCCCTGAGCAGGAAACTGGAGTAGAGGGCAGGCCCGGGTTCCCCTACCAGCCCCCGGGGAAGTGGCATGGCCTTGGATTGCAATTTTGAGGGATTTAAGAAATCAAAATCCCCCTGTACTGACTCTTGTCGAACGAAGAAGACTTGCAAGAGACCATTCAAGCTGGAAATTCATTCTAGATGTGGCTATGGCTGTATTATAGCCATAGTTATCTCCAGCTGCCGATGTGCCTCTGATTTATACAAAGTGAAAGAGCTTCAGCAGGAGACAAGGAGAAGGTCCTGCTCCAAAAGTGAAGGCCAAAAGTATAAGTGGGTTCAAAACAGAACTAGATAGGTTCATGGAGGATAGGTTCATCAATGGCTATTAGCCAAGATGGTCAGGGATGTAACCCCATGCTCTGGGTGTCCCTATCCTCTTACTGCCAGAAGCTGGGACTGGATGACAGGGGGTGGATCATTCAGAATTGCCCTGTTCTGTTCATTTCCTCTGAAGCATCTGGCAGCGGCTACTGTCAGAGACAGGATACTGGGCTAGATGGACCATTGGTCTGACCCAGTATGGCCGTTCTTATGCTCAGAATACCTTAAAAACCAGAGATTAAATCACTTTCCTGAGAGATGGGAGACCTAACTTCCCATCTCTGCTCCCCATCAGGCAGAGAGGGAAACTAATCAATGGTCTCCCACATCCCAGGTGAATGCCCTCACCGCTAGGTTAAAGGTACTGGGGAGGCACTAAGGTTCCCTGAGCTGCTTTGTGAATTTAGACTTTTTTTCACCCCCGGATGAAACCATTTGTTGAATTTCTGTCCCATTCACAACTAGTCTGGGGTTGACCAAAACTGCAATTTGCGGCTATTGTCTGAAAAATGTCTCCCAGCTCTATACAGTGTAGCTCCTCCTTTGTCTCATCTCCTATTCCAGGGGTAGGCAACCTATGGCAGGGTGCCGAAGGCGGCACGCGAGCTGATTTTCAGTGGCACTCACACTGCCTGGGTCCTGGCCACTGGTCCGGGGGGCTCTGCATTTTAATTTAATTTTAAATGAAGCTTCTTAAACATTTAAAAAAACCTTATTTACTTTACATACAACAATAGTTTAGTTCTATATTATAGACTTATAGAAAGAGACCTTCTAAAAACGTTAAAATGTATGACTGGAACCTTACATTAGAGTGAATAACTGAAGACTCGGCACAGCACTTCTGAAAGGTTGCCGACCCCTGTCCTATTCTGTCCTGCCATCTGACACAGTCTATTTGCTCCTTTCTCATCCCTTAACCTGTGTATCCCTCTATCAGTGATGTCTAAGGATGGCGGGGCATTTCCCATGCTGTCTCCTCTGCTGCCCTCTAGTGGTGATTAGACAGTATGGTTAGGCTCTTCAAAGGAGTGTCAGGAAGATGAAATGATTTGCTATTTGGGTTTCTAGCTCCTTAGGCTGCTTTGAAAATCTGAGCCTAAATACCTGCCTTTTTATTGACTGTCCCTGAGATTTGACTACCCAATTTACTTTGGCTCTTTTGAGACTCCAAGCCTCAATGTTCTCATTCTTATGCATTAAGGGCTGACTGAGCACAATGTTACTGGGAGCTTTTTACAGAGAGTGAACTTCAGGGATCTTGTCCCCGGAGAACAAGACAACATTTAATCAGCTCTCAAGAAATCAGCTCATTTGAGAGTCAGCCAAAGAAAGGCTCTTTGCTCCACTTGCACTGATAACCCAACATACCCTGAGGGGTTTCGCTGCTCTGGGTAAAGAATATTGGATCTCCTTGGATGCTGTATGCAGAGGCAGAGAGAGAGATTAGACAGAGAGATCAGTAAGAAGATAGATAAATAGACTAAGAAAACAGAAAGAGGAGATCACAGGTCAGAATAATCTCACCTGATTTATAATCCACTTTTCAAGGGAGGTGAGTTGATTCACATTTTATTCCTTCTTAATCTTTTTTTTTTTATCCTTTCCATTTGAAAGGACAAGATTCTGCTCTCCTTACCCAGGGGTGGGTCTCTCTGCAGAGAGCTAGGTCTATATGAGTCTATGAGACTTCTGCCCGGATGCAGCAGTCTGTTCACAGGACAGGGAGTCAGTTGCAGTATAGGGGCCCTGGTTGGCAACACATTGATTTGAATCACCCATCTCTCTCTCCCTCTCCCTCTCCAGGCAGCACTGAGACAACTGAGATCAGTTGGTGCATGTTAGCAGTAGTATCTATTTTTGGAGCATGTGTGTGTGAGTTAAGGCAGTGTTTCTCAACCTTTTTGATACGAGGGACTGACTTGCTGCCTTCCTAAACTGTGTCAGGGAGATCTCAGGGACCAACGCCAGTCCACAGACTGGTCATTGAGAAATACTGTTAGGAGGTGGCAAGGTTAGGGGCAGGACATTCTCTGGAGCAGGGGTTTAGCTTTACAATTCACTTTGCACAGAATCTGCCTCTGTTGACATTCAGGTTTTAGCACAAGGTCCATCTCTTTGCTTAGGCATTTGTTTGATTGGCTTCATTGCCATTTTCACTAAAAATCAAGGTCAAAATAGCCACTCACTTCCATGGGGACAGGATAGATTCTATTCTGTATGAACAGCCTGATATTCAGATGTGCAGGACACTGAGTCAAAAGTCCCATTGGGTGGGGTTTTCAAAGGAGTGAACTGATTTAGGTACAAAAGTCCCATTGATTTTCAAACAGACCCCACTTTCCAATTTATGTCACTGTACCCAGAGGATGTTTGCTGGACACATTCACTTATTATGATTTTTATTATTCTCCTTCACTATTACATAATGGGGATTTTTAAAAATAAAATAGATTTCAAAAAACATACAAGATCTTTAAGCTTAAAAAGGGAAAGTTTCTGTCTAAAATGTATCCCCAGGAGTCAGCAATAAATCCTGATGCCTAACCGACTCTTTCTGCTTTTTAGATGCTCAAATGCATTTGTTATCCTTTGACTTTCCTTAAAATCCTCACAATGCCTATGATTGCTGTCTGCCAGAGGTCACTGACCATGATGTCTCGCATTCCTAACATGTTCTTGTGCTGCTCATTCAAACCCTGAGGGGTCACTTTAAGTGCTCCAATAATCGCTGGGAACATCTTTGTTCTAGTTTTCCAAAAATTTTCCTCTTCATGGCAAAGTTCTTCATATTTGACATGTTCTCTCCTTGTTTCTTTTTTATGTGTCTGTCTGCTGGTCTGGCAATATGAGTCAACATGGGCTTGTTTGTCTTCTTTTCTACAACTATGTCCATCCTCTTTGCTTGCACTGTGACAATTGCCAGATCTCTTCATTCTCTAGAGCACTTTCAATTCGGTGGTTGTAATAGCGCATGATTTGTTTAAGTCCATACGTGCCACAGAGGCTCCAAGGGAGACACTTGGCAACCGCATTGTATCCATTCATATCTTCTCTCCCAGCCAGGCTCCTGCAGGTGCTCAACACAGGCTCCTCTGTCTCTTCATTTTCGGAACACATTCTGCAGTTTTGTCATTCAATTTTGCTTTGTGCGTCATTAAGCCATACTCATGTGCTCTCCTAATCATGTTCTCTGTCTCTCTTTTGAGGTATCTTTCCTCAAGCCACAAGTTTGTTGATCTTCTCTCACTAATGGGTTTGATCCCTCTCCACCACTGTCTGTCCATTCAGTTCTTTGTAAATCTTTCAAACCTTTCTTTGGCAATTAGCTTTCTCTTTTCTTTCATGCTTTCTTGGGCTGCGATGCAGCTCGGCCATCGCTTGTTATCGTGACCAGATGATCTTTAAACTGGTTGACTCCGCATATAATTTGATGTTATATTCTTCATTGTCAATTGCTTCCTCCACAGGTAGCAGACCTTTCCCTCCATCACATCATCAGATCTGAATCCTGTCCAAGTCTTGATTGATATTCAATGCTCTGTGCATCACCAGGAGCTTTTGTGTTTGGGTATCAATCTCTTTCTTCTCCACTTGATCCACTGGATCACTCTGGCAAGTTTTCATCACATTATTCATCTGAACCTCAAGTGATAAGCAATATTACTGTATTATAAGAGTCTACAGAGTGAGGTCTTTTCTGAAAGCTAATGACACCCTTGTGATTAATATCATTGGGAAATGTATGTATTAACACTATATGAGGAAATATGGATCCTTAATTATATTCTGTTTTAAAGTCTGTGGCCAAACAGGGAGAAACTGGTTGCCTCCCAGAAAGGAGAGAAGGCAGCAGTCTATGTGTCTCCTATGTAAATTAAGCATGGTGGAACCAAAACAATGGAAGCTACATTTGTATATGGGGACTGGGAAGCCCACAGGAAGGGAAGAACATGATGAGGTCATCCTGCCTCTTGAAGCAAGGTCATTGTACTTTGGAAGATATAAGCAAAGAGAGAAGCCATCATTGGTATCCATCACTAGACAGACACAAGGGAACAGAACTTTTGCAAGCTCAGAAAAGATGGGTCTTTCAACGCTCTGTAAACTGAATATAGGTGAGAAAGCATCTTGAAGCTTGCCTGTTCCTTGCTAGATTAAGATTTAGACTTTTAATGAGTGTTTTCACTTTTCTTTGCATGTAAACCTTTCCAACTTTATTCCTTTTAGTTGTCATCACTTAACCTATGTCCTATTGTTAATACATTTGCTTTAATATTACTATAAACCAACTCAGTGCTGTGTTTAAACGGAAGGGTGTATTTACCCCAATTAAGTTAATAAGCTGTGATGTGCTTTTGTGTCTTTAAAGGAACAAACAAACTGTATTCTTTCTCTGAACTGTCCAGGAGAGGGCTGGACATTGCAGAGCACATGGTTTTGGTGAAATTTGGGACTGGAGAGTGTTGGGGTCACCTTGTTGGTAGTAAGCACAGCTGGTGGAAGCCAGAGTGGGACGGCAGACAGGCTGCTGGGGTCAGAGCTGCTGAACCAGGGCTGTCCTGCACAGCCACTTCAAGGAGTGACCTGCATGCTTGCAGGCTGGTTGTGAGTGTCCCAGGTGGGGAGCTACAGCAGCAAAGCATTGTAAAGCATCTAGGGTTGCAGGACAAGTGGTGACACAACCCTTTACTGGTCTGGATTGCCCCCGAACACTGTCTCTAGTACCTTCATTAACTTGTATGCCATCAGATTGTACCAGTCTGCACATCTTTACAGATGTAGATGCACAGTTAGCCAAGTCAACCCCATAGCTTTAGCTCTTCACCAAACTTTTCTACACGTCATCAATCTCTGTAGCTCCTTTTGTGATCGTCCATATAGTTTCAGATCATCCATGTCGAACAATGGTTAACTGATTGTTGCTCTTTGCTTATATGACAACTACAATTTATCTCATGGAGCATCCATGTCAGCGGCAGCATCGCTATCACAAACATCACTGGTGATAAGGAATTTTCTTTAATGATGTCTCTTTAATTTGACCCTCATCAGTGAGGATCCCTTCCAGGTAGTCAAATGTTGCAGTTAACCATATATTGCTGCAAAAAGGAAATATTCTTTGGATGAAACTTGTCCATTTCAGTGTCTTAATGATCCATGATTGTGGGAAGCTGTCATATGCTATCTTGTAGTCGAGCCACACCACCTCTATTTTTTTTTCGTCACCCTGAGGTGCTCTTTTGTCCCTTTTTTGTTTACTGTGCCGCCTTTTTGGTCCGGAGGCAGTGTGAGCTAGCAATAGTTGGATCTTCTTTGTCAGAATTGTTCTTAGAAGTTCCCACTATCATTCATAGGATTACGGTGGACTTCTTTGTTTTTGTTGTACGAGGATGGTTCTCGCTGTCACAATCCATCTTGGACATCTATTCTTCAAACTTTTACTAAGGTGTTCAAGTGTTCTTAGACCTTTCAGCCAGAATCCATGCATTCTAGTCTGGGTGCTTTCCAAGTTTTCATTCCTCTCCGTACTTCATCTATTTCTTTCTTTGATATACCTATGTATTCCTCTATTGTGTGCTTTTAAAATTTTTCTCTCACATTTTTTATCTAGTATGCTGTCTGATTATGTTGTACATCCTCAGACCAGATATGATAGCTCTGAAACTCTTTCACATTATTCATCGACTTTCTATTTTTTCCTGTTCTGCTTTTTAACTTTAATCAGATCAAAGAATCTCCTAGGATCTCTCGTGAAGAGTATGTTCTCTTGCTACTGACAACTTTGTTCTGAATATCTTTCAAGCCGATGACTCTGAGTGATCAGCTTCTGTTTACATTGTTCCTTCACAACTCTCACATCCCTTTCATTCAGCTGATATTTCACCTCCAGAGCTATTCGCTTGTCTTTTCCCTTCAAATGATTTTTGTCAAATTCATCCAGTAGACTGGTATCTCAACGTAAACACTTATTTTTTCTGGTTTATCCTTTGTTTCCATGGAGCTTCTTGAATATAGGAAGTTTTCTGGTGGTTCACATCCTCAAATGGCTTGATGTTAAAAGGAAGAGATGTTATTGGCAGCTGTAGCATAAATTATTAATTCAATTGGCTAGTACTTGTTGGTCTTATGGCTTCCTTGAGTGCTTCATTCAATACATGCACTATATCATCCAGTCTTTGCTGGTCTACAGATTTAATCCTTGGTAGCGTTGCTCAGTGCTCTGTGTCTCTTACATTCTGTATGATCTCAATCAACAAATCATTCATATTTCCTGTACTTTCTTCAGGTGCTGTTTCACTCATGTTTGTCTTCAATATTTCTTTCATTTGTGGCTGCTATTTATCCTGTATTGTTGCTTCTACCAAATGTTACACACCACTAATCTCCCTTTTCAGGCTTTCAGTCTCCATTTGTGCAGATTCTCCTCTTTGGAAAAAGCACTCAGCTGTCTGCTGAATCTATGTTTGGTCATTTCTTTTTCTGTATTGTTATTGTTTCTCTCCTTCCAGGTTGGAACATTCATTTCCTCCAGCTTCTCTCTTTCAGTTTTGCCAAAATCCATCACACTGTTTTTCTTTAAAAAAAAAAAAAAACTCTAAAAGATCTGCTCTAGGAACAATTTTGTGAACGTTCTATGGCCTGTGTTATCCAGGAGGTCAGACTAGAGGGTCACAATGATCCGTTCTGGCCTTAGAGTCTATACATCTATGAAACATCCAATCCCTTCTTGCTTTACACTACTAGCCCCTTTAACTTTTGTTGACAATGATCTCCTTTTTTCTTAGGTTGTTTTGGCCATTGTATGACATTGACCTGGGGTTACCCACCACCACACAACACACCCTGCTGGGCAACAAGCCTGTGGTCCAGCTAAGTTCTGATGATGTCCCTCTTTATGCTGTTCATAAAAATGATTGATTTGCCTGTATTCTTCATATTGGGTTGGTTTGGCAGTCTATACTGGCTGGGTGCCAAACCAGTATGTCTAGGCCTTGGGGTTTATTATTATTATTATTGAAATCTTAGAAATTTTAATACGGATAAATCCAATAAGACAAAACAGATATTCAATAGGGTTTTCAACTCTAAACAACCCCCACAAAATCTAACAGACAAAGATTATTTTTATAGAATTGGCCAGATCCCCAGATGGTGCAAATTGGCCATAGCTGCGCTGGAGTCAAAGGCCCAGGTCCCCAGCTGGTATAAATCAGCTGTAGATCCATTGCAGTCAGGGGGGCAGATTACAGAGATAGCAGGCCAGAGAGAGAGAGAGAGAATGACTTTATAGCCTGATAGCAAAAGCACTTTCCCCTGATGCAGGAGACCCAGAATCCAGTCCCCCTGCTCCAATGCCTCATTCATTATTTAACCACAGTGGACAGCTTCAACAGAAGAGACTGAGGGAGCCCCACATAACACTGTCCCATACTCCCTGCTGAGCAGGGTTTTTCTGAATCCCGGTGGGGCCTGATTCTGGGATTTAGTCACCTAAAGTGGCAGTTAGGGGCCTAAATCCTTTGTGACTCTAGTTTATTTTGTCCATTTAAAACACACATTTTACCAGATGGAGTAGGGCCCTCTTTACATTCATCCTACTGATTGGATATTCACCACAGGCCACTTCAATTTACCTTTATGATATGTGCTCCTTTCATTCTTGCAGGTCAGAGTTTTCCTGAAAAAATATCAATGGAAAATCAAACCACAGTGAGCGAATTTATCCTCCTGGGACTTTCCAGTGACCCACAGATGCAGATTTTTCTCTTCCTGCTGTTTTTAGTTATTTACCTAGTCACCCTGGTGGGGAACGTGATGATCATGCTGGTCATAAAGGCTGATCCTCACCTACACACCCCCATGCACTTCTTCCTCTTCCATTTATCCTTTGTTGATATCTGCTATTCCTCAGTCACAGTGCCTAATATGCTGATGAACTTCCGAGCAAAGCAAAAAATTATTTCTGTCAATGGCTGCATTGCCCAGATCTTCTTCTTTTTCCTCTCAGCTGGTACAGAAATTTTCATTCTCTCAGCCATGGCGTATGACCGCTATGCTGCCATCTGTGACCCATTGCATTATGTGCAGACAATGAACAAAGGGATCTGTGTTCAGCTGGTGAGTGGTGCATGGACCATGGCCTTCTTAGGTGCCACAGTTAACACAGTTTTTGCCCTCAAGTTACATTTCTGTGGGCCCAATCAAATCAGCCATTTCAGCTGTGAGCTCCCTCTACTATTACAACTGTCCTGCACTGAGATTCTCATCAATCAAGTGCTGCTTCTCACTTCTACTGTGATACTTGGGTTGAGCTCCTTCCTCCTCACACTGATCTCCTACATTCACATCATCTCCACCATCCTAAGGATACGCTCTACAGAGGGCAGGCATAAAGCCTTCTCCACCTGCAGCTCCCACCTTATTGTGGTCTGCTTGTTGTATCTGACAGCTCTTTTCCAGTACATAAAACCAAGCTCAGTGTCCTCTGCGGTTCTGGATGAAATGTTCTCCGTCCAGTACAGCATCTTGACCCCCATGTTAAACCCCATCATCTACAGCCTGAAAAACAAGGAGGTGAAAAGGGCTCTAGGAAAATTTTGGGGAAATTCAAGTTTCTCAAGTAGTGATGTTTTTATTTTGTATAAATAAGAAAGCATGGAATGATGGATAACTATTGTTTTGGACATTTTTCAGCTCAGATATCCCACTGACACTTTGGACCAAATCCTCAGGTGCTCTAAATTCATGTATCTTCAATAAATTTAGAGGGCCAGATCCCCATGGATCCAAGAGTCATTGGAGTAATGGGGAGTGGATTGTGGGCCTCCTTCATCCAGGGTGAATGCTATAAACGCCAGACTATAGAGTCATTCACACCTTCTCGCTCTCTCTCTCTTCTTCCCAGCCCAATCTCTCTTTAATCTGGGCCACTGACCCCCCAATAGAGCCATGACTGATTGACACCAGATGAGGATCTGGCCAATTCTGAACAAAGAAGATCTTTGTCTATTACACTCTGTAGTTCTTCTAGGGTATTTTCTTAAAAATCCTTATTTAATATCTGTAGTATCTTATTAGATTGATCGCTGTTAAAGTCGCTAGGGTTTTCTAATAATAATAATAATAATGACTGGAGCCAATGGGTGTAATCTCTAGCTAGGGCTATATTCACAAAGGGATTTAGGCTTGAACAGGAGAGATTGAGAGAGAGACACATCAAGTATCCTATATCCCAGTGGGGAGGGCACTCACATGGGAAGGGGCATATCCCAGGCGACTACCCTAACCACTGGGATAAAAGTTTTGGATGGTCTCCTCCTCCTAATTCCTTCTTCTTCTCCCCCACCCCCAGCTTCTTGCAAAGAACACCTTAGATGGGGTTAGAGGGTTCCCAGCTGAGAATCCTAAGCAGCAGGTGCCTCCCTCCAGAGGATACAGAAACTGAACGCTATGACAGAGGCAGGGTTTTGAACACACCCCTCTTCTCAGCAGCTCTCATTGGCTAGGGAACCACTTCTCAAGCTGGCTTTTTAAAATCCCATTCTTAGGTACTTACCTCTCCCCATTCATTGTGGAGGGAGTCTGGGCACTGAACTCAGGTTTTGTGCATCCCAGTGATTTTTCTAGGCAAACAAAAGTTAAGTGATTTAATGCTCAGCATCACAACGCCCACGTCCCGTTGTGAATCTAGCTCTTGGTGTAAATTGACCAAGAGCCATTAAGGCAATGAAACTAGCTGGATTTACATCAAGTGGGACTCTGGCCCACAGTGTTCATATTCTAAAGTGATTTTGTTCTCCTCAAATTTCACTCACGGTCGAGTTGGAAAGACCTGTGTATCACTGAGTTTCCACTTAAGCACTAAACACAGTAGGAAGTGGTGCTGGCACTCTGCACACGGCTGAAATTCACCCTTAGAGGCAGATCCCCAGCTGGTGGAAAGCAGCATAACTCCACTGAAATAAACAAGAATACACTGAGGTATGCCAGCTGAGGATCTTGCCTAAGCAAATAAAGATATGACTCAGAATCCACCTGTTGTGTAAGTTTGACTTAAAGAGATATAGGCTGGGCTAAATGAAGAGTCAGCCAATAGGCTGAGATACTTAAAAGAGTTTAGGGGAGTTAGGTACCCAACTCCTATTGGATGGGGAAAACTTAGCCCCAGCAATGTGCCAAAGGTGAGCCAGAAAGTCTGTGGAGAGGAAGACAGTGAAGCCTGATCTCTTCCGTCCCGGTTCAATGCTTTTAACCACAATACCATCCATGTGCCCATTGGGAGTCCCGTATCTCTGCCCATACCAGCCTAGTATTGACAGAATGCACTGCCTGTCCCAGTTAACAAAGACACCACCCTCTTCTCCCATTTTCAGATGATTTCTTCTTTCACATGCTTCATATAAAATGAATAGAGCTGGTTGAGAAATGGGAATATTTTCATGACAACATGTCCCTCTCTCTCATCAAAATTCAAATCCTTTGCAATCAGCTCAGTGAATAAAAAATAGCCCGACTCAATTACTTTCACCTCTTGGTTTTGCAGAGTATCCTGCCTACCACACATCACTCCGTTGGACTCTAATTTCTTTAGGACAGGAATCATGAGTACTTCTATGTTTGTTAGTTCTGGTGAATTGTTTTCCCCATGAAATCTTTTTCCAACCTGAAAGTGCGGTTACATAACAGAGAATTTCTGTGGGAGAATCTGTATTGTGATGAAAAATATTTGATTTTTCTATTGCAGGGGGAAAGCTTTGATTTCAAATTGACCTCTCAAAATGAAAGGAAAGTTTTTGTTTTAAAATGTCAAACTGAAATGGAGTTTTGTCATAGCCCGGTCACGGGGCCCTTGTGTGGGTAAAATCCATTACTGTTTGGGCGGTGCTCAGATAGCACGAGGGCACCTACCCAAAGACAGCGCTCTGCACTCCATTGTGTTTCACACTGGAGCTCCCAGGCTGGGATGTTTCAGCACTGAGCTGGATACATACAAGAGTGGGATTTTCCAAAAGCCTCTAAGCTATTTAAGAGCCCAAGTTCCAATGACTCTAGTAATGAGAGTTATGCTGCTAAATCACTTAGGTGCTTTTGAAAATCCCACTCTAAGGGTCAGATTTCCAACAACCTGGCACCCACAACTAATGACAGATTTTCCGAANGTTGTGTGGGTAAAATCCATTACTGCTTGGGCGGTGCTCAGATAGCACAAGGGCACCTACCCAAAGACAGCGCTCTGCACTCTATTGTGTTCCACAATATAGCTCCCAGGCTGGGATGTTTCAGCACTGAGCTGGATACATACAAGAGTGGGATTTTCCAAAAGCCTCTAAGCTATTTAAGAGCCCAAGTTCCAATGACTCTAGTAATGAGAATTATGCTGCTAAATCACTTAGGTGCTTTTGAAAATCCCACTCTAAGGGCCAGATTTCCAACAACCTGGCACCCACAACTGATGACAGATTTTCCAAAAAGAGCTCCGCTCCCATTTAGGCAATGAAAAGAGCTGGGTTTTCAAAAATGTCCATCAGCCAGCAACTCCTGAGTGGCACTTAGAGACAGATTTTTGACACAGCTCATCACCTGCCATGCTGAGCTGTTTTGAAAATGTGGTCCTTAGTTTGTGCCCTCCCTTGGCTGTCAGCCCTCAGTTTGTGTGACCTAGCTGGCTGCTCTCTCTCTCTTCCTCTGCTCTGCCTCTCCACCCTGGTCTGAGCATACAGTCCTAAATGTACAGATTATCCAGTCACCAGCTCCCTCAGCTCTATGGGAAGGAAGGGGAAAGACACATTCATCCTCTCTGCCTGAGTCTGCAGAGAGCCTGAGACAATGTCTCTGAGAGGCGGGAGTTGCCATGAGTATTACCAACACCACAACACTTGACTGAGTCTGCAGAGAGCCAGCGACAATCACGCGCAGAGGGGGCAGTTGCCTTGAGCGTAATCGATGCAGCAACGTCTGCCTGAGTCTGCAAAGAGCCCGAGACAGTAGTTCTCAGTGAAGGGAACTACACCATTCATCTTAATGGAGTGTTGGATCCTCTGGCATTGGGCAGACCCCACCACCTCCACCTCAGGAAGGGACATTGTGCTGCATTACAAGAGTGTTCTATAAATGAGAGATGTCTGGATCTATGTCAATAGTTAATGAATGAGGCATCAGTAAGTGGCGCTCCTGAATATGCAGCTTTGTAGGAGTGATCAGACTTCTTGTTGTGTGTGCACTGCAAATGGCTTCCTCTGTGCAGTTCTTTCCATGCAGCTTTTAACAGCCATCACAGCCGAGGGCCTCCAGTTGATTGTAACACGGTGACAGAGTAAACAGGTAACTTCCCACTCCTGGCTGCCATGCAAATGCAGGGATAGGGGCCCTGAAGCCACTTCTTGGATGTGAGAGAGAAAGAGACACCATGGCATCTCCATGCCTCTCGCCAATCTGCTACCCATATAAAATACAATTCCTCTTTTTTTGACTGGTTCTATTTTAATATTTCTCTGTGTTACAAGGCGAAACCTTGATAAAAAATTCATGCATAAGTAAAATAAATTTAGTTAACATGTAGGGCTGTGTTTTCATGGAGTTTTTGCCTATAAATCTTGCTTTGTTCCATTAAAAACATATTTGCAAAGAAAGACAACTTGCAGTGAACCTCAGTGGTGTTCAGACGGTGACAGACAGGTTGTGGGGAATGACTAGAAAAGTTTATTCCATGAAGGAGTATTCAGATAGATACAAAATTGAGTAGAGACTCAAATCTCTTGCACCTCAAACTGTAACCATAGTCATGAGATGAAAAATTAGGGTTTTATCCTAAGGGGGGGCTGTTTGTGATCCAGGCCCTCTACCTTCAGGATGGAGAACACTGGAAATAGCCCCTTCCACTTCTTTCCAATCAGTCTGAGAGAGCAATAGACCAAAAGGGACAATTAGTAGTAGTATTTATGTGTATCACAGCTGTGATTTCATGCCCTAGCCAAGATCACAGCCTTATTGTCTACAGGGCTTGCACACAGAGTCTGAGATGATCCTGACTCAATGGCCTTACAGTATAAACAGACAAAGGAAACAAAAAGTGGGAAGAGAAACCGAGGCACAGAGAAGTGAGGTAATTTCTCCAGGCCCCACAGTAGATACATGGCAGTGCAAGGACACAAATCCATATCTTCAGTCCCCGATCCACTAGACCCTGCTGCCTCAGGCTGGGAAGGAAGGAGAAGAGAGCAGCTATACTGTCTAAATGCTGCTGTATGGCTGAATCGGGTCACTGATGAGACCTTACCATGTATATTGTATTGGATGATTGATATGCAGTGAGAAAGGAGCAGCTACATTGTATAATGGGGACCAGATGCCAGCAGAACCTCTGGGGTTCCAAAGGGGCAGCCATATTATAAAAAGACATCCAGGTGGCTGCAGAAAACAAGGGATTAAAAAAAAAAAAAAAAAGGAGCAGCTATAGGACTAGATTCTCAGTTCTAGTAAGCTGATATAGCTCTGTTAATTTCAATGGGGCTACTCCAATTTCCCACAGCTGGGGATCTGGGACATTCACTCCAGTGAAGTTAGGGCTGATTCCCATCAGCTGGGGATTTGTCCCACTGATTCAATGGAGCTACATCAACTTACACCATAGGGGAATGTAGACTATTGACTATAATGGAGCTACATCAGTTTAAACCAGATGGCAATCCAGTTATTATGTTCAGTGGAGCAACCTTATTTTACACCACGGGAGAACGTAGTTGATAATTTATTTTGCTCCCCACTGAAACGTTGATAGATGGGCTGTTATACTGCAAAGTGAGCACCCGGAGGGAACAAAGTGGGTGGAAAAGAGAAATGGTCCCCATCAGTGTATATTGTCCACTAGATATCCACAGATG
The DNA here is from genome assembly GCA_003942145.1 of Platysternon megacephalum. NCBI lineage: Eukaryota > Metazoa > Chordata > Testudines > Platysternidae > Platysternon > Platysternon megacephalum. The sequence goes on from QXTE01000825.1 coordinate 76,891, forward strand.
ATATCTAATGTGAAAGAGAGATTTATTCTGTGAGGTGACCACTAGATGGCAGTATGTATCAAGAATGAGTCATGGACAGCTAGTCCGTGAAATAAAGGATGACTATTGGCAAAGGGACAGGCATTATAATGGATCATCATTGCTCGGAAAGGTAAACTATGCTTCATCATGATGTGAATAATTTTCCCCCAGAGACTCATCAGGCTGTTTCACTAAATGCAAGTACATTTGGGAACAACAACTCAAGTCACACCAGGCATTGCTAAGAACAAAGCTTTGGAGACACAAAATTGTCCATAATAGTGATGGGTTGAGTTTTAAAGTTTTTGGACTTGCTTGTACTAATGCAAATCCTTGAATTGGACAGGGAATAACTACTTCCCATGAGGCTTTGCAATAAGANTAACTATTGGAATAACTATTTCCCATGAGGCTTTGCAATAAGAAAGAAGTGGATAGACTTATTCTTCCCACAACACCTGTATAATTCAGGTCAATGTGGGACAGCTTTCCTCAGAAAACTTACTGATGGAAATGCTTACTTCTGGGAACCAGATGTGGACAATATACTGTGATGCATAAATGCAATGGTTATACAGACTATGCCAGAATGTTTACGTTAATTGATGTGCATACATACACAAATGTGCATGTGTGTCCATCTTCCCAAACCACTGTCCTCTTCTGCCTGGTTTCAGATGTTCTGAAGTTTGCTCTTTTTTACACTTAGTGGAAGAGGTTTTCTTGAGCTCAGGTGATGGCCAGTAATTCCAAAGCCACAACAGCCTTGGCATCTGGCAACCAGGAAAGTTGTTATGAATAGAAATGCTTTGTTGCTAAGGAGAATAATGAATTGTTATGGCTGTTGCTAGGGAAATTATTAGTCTATTAGAGGCTGAGATATGTGCTTTGTCCAGATAAAATTTATAAAAATGTTAGTTAGAAAGTGTGTGTTGGAGCAATCCGAGGAAGCGGTCTTTGGGCAAGGATTTGACAGCTATGTTCCCCAGCAGCTAGATGGAAGGCAGGGCCCCCCTGAAGCCTGGTCGCTAATCCCTCGAAACTATTTCTTAACTTTAGGTAAATATAAATGTTTTAAAATGCTTTAAACCAACTGCAACAACATGTGTTTGAGATCTAATAAAAAGGTAGCTTTAGGTAAAAGCACTTTTGCTTCTGCCAATCATTTATCAGACGGATGAGCTGTGTCCCCATTGATTTATTCCTGACACCGCCTGGAGAAAANACAATTGAAAAAAAATTTTCAGTCCCAGATTTTAGTCTATAGGACTAGATGCTTTAGCTCCAGTCCAATGGGTCAGAACACAACATATGAGCTTACCTGCAAGATACAACCTTTTAGAAAAATGGCTGCATGGAAATATGAATCTAGCACTGCCCTGCAGGAGCCCAGACCTAGGCTCAGTTTAGCTTCAGAGGACGCAGGAGCCATAGTCCCATTTCTTCGTTCAGAGTGCTTTGCTCCCAGCCCCAAAGAAAACATGATCTGGCTGCAGAAGTGTCCCTGCTAACATAAACTGTGATGCTGAGTCATGAGCAGCTGATATAACTAGTGATCAGGGTTTTGCAGATGAGAGTATGCAGATACAGAGAACAAAAATGTGCTCTCTCTCAAACTATCAGCCACTCTACTTAAGTAATCGGGCTTACAAGGAATGGAAGTTAGAGCATATACAGTATGAGCACAATAAAATGTATATAGATCCATATGAACAATGATACAACTGCTTTGTATACAACAATGTATACTGCTTTGGCCCCAAGGTGATGGACTGGATGGGAAGCTCAGTCTATTTATCTTAACAAGGAGAAAGTTAAAAGGTGATTTGATCATGGTCTATAATTATCTACACGGGGAGGAAATTTCTGATCAAAGAGGACTTTTTAGTTTTGCAGAAAAAGGAAGAAAATGATCCAATGGCTGGAAACTCAGGCTAGAAATAAGTTACATTTTTTTAACAATATAGCCAATAGGGTGGTTTAGGTTAAGAAATGTAAGAAATAAGTAGATGTTAGATTTTGGGTCTAAGTTAACCCAAGTGTAGAGAGGGATGGGAAATTGAAGTTGCTAGTGTGAGAAAGCTAGAGATAGGTTGGAGACAGAGTGTTATGGGAAAGTAAGAGTTGGCAAGGACAGGGCCCAGGACTATGTTACTGTTATGTTTGGGTTATAACTGGTTTAAGCAAGGATTTAATCAGTGTTTTTGAGAAAGGTAGCATTTTAATAAAACAATCTTGAGAGTATGGGAAGGACATTGGTGCAGATGTTAATTTAAATAATGTGTAATGTAAACAGCCAATACGAAGGTGGTGGAAATATAATTATGGTAAAGGACAGTTTAATGTTAATTAGTATTATACTGGAGTATAAAAGCAGTAGCCTTGCTAAACTGTAGAGATCTGCAATTAACATCTAAAGGGTACCATCACTCTGTTCTCACTAGACTGATCACCCATTGATATACCATTCCATCTTTGAGTGTAAGTGTAATTGTAGGATTGTGTAAGTGGTAATTGCATGCCTGTTTGCTTAATTAATCAATTTTCTTTTTAATAAAGTTTGGTTGTATTATTCAAAGTGTTTCCTAGGTGTCCTGTAGTAAATAATTTTTCTGTAATTAACCTAGAGGTTCGAACTTGAAAACGAAGTTGAATTTTATTTCACCCTTATCTTTAACTACTTAATATTATTTGGGAACATTTCG
>QXTE01000826.1:0-12422 GCA_003942145.1 Platysternon megacephalum
GCCGAGTGATATCAACATAGGAGAAAGCAGAGCACCCCACCGGTAGCATCTGACAACACGTACTGTATCTTTAAACAGTACAGGCACAGTAGAATCTCACTCAGTACGAGAGGCACAGGGGGATTGAGTACTGTAGTGGGAACAGCAGATTCGCTTCTCCCATCTCACACTCACTCCGGGGCAGACGCACTATTTAAACTGGTTTTTTTTTTTTGCCAACCCTCCAGGGTTATTATAGGGGAGAACCTTATCACAGGCCTAAAGACATGCTGTTGCTGTCAAGTCCCCCCAAAAAATATTTTAGTGGGAACAGCAGATTCGCATCTCACGCTGGTGGAATCGCCGTTTTTTTCCCCTCTCGTTCCCCGACCATGTGAAGCTGAAATCGCGCATGTTAAGATGCGACAGACCTGTATACCTAGACTTCGGTAAGGCATATGACTTGGTTCAGCACAATATTTTGACTAAAAATCTAGAATGATACAAAACAAACACGGCATACATTAAATAGATTAAAAACTGTGATTGTAAATGGGGAACTATGGTCAAGTGGATTTATTTCTAGCGGGTTCCCGCAAGGATTGGATCTTGGCCCTGTGCTATTTAACATTCTTATCAATGACGTAGAAGAGAATATAAAATCATCACTGATACAGTTTGCAGTTGCCACAAAGATTGGGGGTGGTGGTAACTAATGAAGTGTCAATAGATTCAGGCTCCAGCACTGGGAGTCTGGGAAATTTTCCCAGCCCTTGCTGGAGGGTTATTTCCTGTTCCACAAAGAGGGGACGTTCCATTCCCAACTCCTGTGCCTTGAAATTAGGCCCTGACACTACACCCCATATTCAGTATAGTGGTATGATTATAATAGGTTTAGGTCATAATTATGATGCATTATGTGCAAGATGCGTCATTGTGCGGTGTCATTGGAAAAGTTATGATTTGCTGAATAGGATTATCCTATTTGTGTGCATCGATCATGTTTGTATCTGAAGTTATGAAGATATGACTATGTATCTGTATTTCAAATGTGCTTACTCTGGGTAACACCCACAACTAGCCTTTCACATACAACAATGAAGAAGCCAGACAGCGCTGATGGCTCATCAACAAAGACAATGGACCATGCAAGAGCTTAGCACTCAGCAGGGCATGCTAGGACATGTGACCAGACCACATGACACTGAACTCCATTTTGTTACCTCTATTTTTCCACAAATTGAACTGGGAACTGAGTTTGGAAGAAAGGGTTCCCGCCACTTGGAAAAGCTACATAAGGTGGGGTATGACATCATCTCTTGGCCTCATTCCCCACACAAGAGAACTCCTGGAAACACCTAAGGAACAAAGACTGAACTGGGGGAAGTGCTGGTCCCAGAGTAAAGGGATTTTTAGCTTGTGTATGGAAACTTGGTGGACTGCTTGTACCATCAGTCAGGGTGAGAAATTGCTAATTCAAATTCTATCCATCTAGTATGTTAGGCTTAATTTGAGGTTTTGGTTATTTGCTAAGTAATCTGCTTTGATCTGTTTGCTATCACTTATAATTGTTGGGATATGTTAGGGTTAAGTAAAAGAGCTGGGAAGCTGCTAATGTGCTGACATGGCATTGGGGACAAAGGCATAAGCAGGAAGTAATTCTTTGCTTAATAAATAAGTTGCCATATTTTTCCAATCCCTGTTGCTTGTAAGAATTGATAAGGATGCAGCTGCATGAGAAATCTAGTTGTTGGAATGAATGTCCTTTCTGTGAAAGAAAGTAAAAGAAATGTTATCTCCCCCTCCCTTCCTTTCCCAGCTACATAAACAAGCCCTGGCTTATGGCCCCTTCCTCCCTACCCTGAGAACTGCTCATTGCCCCTTCCCCCGTCCCCTGAGAACTGGTGATTAGGGAAATTTGTAGCAACACATTAATGCAAAGAACTGTGTTTTCAAGGTAAAAATGTCTGTGTGACATGCGTAATCCTGTGAATAATAGATAGGGGTGGGTATACTAACAGTATGGGTGTTTCTATTACTTAATAAGGGTTTTGAGGGTGTTGTAATGGATGTAGGCGTGTACATACTAACTTAGATAAAAGGAGTGTGATGTAACTAATCCAGTGCTTACTCGACAATTGGGTCGAGGGGAACAAGTATCGCAATAAAGAAGCCTGTACTCATATTCGCCTCCGGGTCAACCTGCTCCTTTTTTCTTCTAACAATAATCACTTAAAATCGATCTTTCTGCAGTTAATAAACTTGTTTTATGCTTTATCTTAACCAGTGTTAAGTATTTTGAGTGAAGTGTCTGGGGAAAATCTCAGCTTGGTTAGCACAAGCTTGTTGTGCATATCTTTCCCATATCGAGGGGAAGGCGAATTATATTAATGAGCTTACATTATAGAGATCCCTGTGTACTATAAGATGGTATAATTCTGAATTTATACTACAGCAAGTGTGCAAGGTTGGGGAGCTGGGAAATTGGCTGTTGTCTTCTAGCTGCCCTTGAGTGGCTTAGGTAAAGCACTCAGGTAGCTTAGTTGGGTGTATGGCGCCACCTGCTGTCGTGCTGGGTGATAACAGGGCCTGGAGAGGCTGACTGAATCTCCAGCAAAGCAGTGTGAGACGGGGCAGCCCAGCTTGAGGGTTAGAGAGCACAGCGGTTCCCAGAAGCCCCCCAGACTGCCCCCCTGGGGGTGACAATCCATCACACCCTAGATTACACAAGTCTCAGCGGGTTTGTCACATCCTGTTATTTCCTGCCTCCCACCACCTGTAGCAGCAACCACCTTCCTGTGCCTTTACTGCTCCTCTCCCTCCAAGCAGAGCCCACCACCAGTTCCGTGATAATCTCTTACCTGAGCCAGCTCCATTGCAGCCATTTCCTTCCCCTGGGAGGAGGGGATGATCTGGAGCGAAACGTGGACGTTATTCTGTAGCCTGCCAGGGTGAGAAGGGCAACGTGAGAGAATTCAGATGGGGCTTTCGTCCATTCCACATGCCGATTCCCCCCAGGATTTTTCCCTGCTAATGGACATTCTAGGTTCTGCCGCACTGTGAAGCAAAGAGTGACCTTATTCCAGTACAGGCCTAGCCCCCTCCCACCAGGGTGTAACCCTCTGAGACATGGTGAACCCCTCCCAGTAACAGTGTCTCTGTTACACTTATCAGGTTTGTGGAGGACACCAAGCTGGGAGGGTTGCAAGTGCTTTGGAGGGTAGGATTAAAATTCAAAATGATCTGGACAAACTGGAGAAAAGGTCTGAAGTAAATAGGATGAAATTCAATAAGGACAAATGAAAAGTACTCCACTTAGGAAGGAACAATCAGTTGCACACATACAAAATGGGAAATGACTGTCTAGGAAGGAGTACTGTGGAAAGGGATCTGGGGGTCATAGTGGATATATTAGCAGGAGTATTATAAGAAAGGCATGAGAAGAAATTCTTCCGCTCTACTCCGTGCCGATTAGGCCTCAACTGGAGTATTGTGTCCAGTTCTGGGGGCCACATTTCAGGAAAGATGTGGACAAATTGGAGAAAGTCCAGAGAAGAGCAACAAAAATGATTAAAGGTCTAGAACATATGACCTATGAGGCAAAGAGAGGCTACAGACACCATCCCTGCCCATCCTGCCTGTGACACTGGCAGATGAGGTGTTAGCTCTTGCAAAAGCCCCCAGGTCTTAATTGAACATGCACAAACACATAGGTGGAATCAGTCTGGCTCACCTGTGTTAGTATTGTTAAAACAGGTATTAGGATTATAAGAATAGACTTTATTGAATGCTTTATTGCGTTGCTGTCTGGGTTAATATCTGACTAGTTGCATTGTGAGCCTCTGTGACTATGTAAATCACCAGACAGAAGAGAGACTTTACCTAGGGGAAGTGCTGATTGGCAACAGAATGCATTACACCCGGCCTGGCAGGAAAGGTCCATCAACAGCAGATAGACTATTATGGGATGTTAAAGAAGACAAAAGACTGTTGTTGTGCTCTTGACTTCCCATTAGCAGAGTTTGCAGCTCAGAGCACATGGCAGGAAGGGTATAAAAAACCCCACACAGAAGGAACTGATGATCTGTATGCTGCTTGCACTCTGAGGGGCAAAGTTTCTAGGCATAAGCAAGAGATCCCCAGCTGATTAGCCTGGATTAGTCCTAAGGAAGATGCAGAGCTTGCTTATTATAGAAACTTCTATTACCTTTTGAAATTTAAGACTGTAACTTGTCTGCATCTATATGATTACCTGCTTTAACTTTGTAAACAACTCTCATTTCCTTTTAAATAAGTCTTAATACAGGTTATTACAGGACTGGCTACAAGCACTGTCTTTGTTGTGAGATCTAAGATTCAATTGACCTAAGTAAGTGACTGGTCCTTTGGGACAAGGTCAGGCTTGACAAATCATAGAATATCAGGGTTGGAAGGGACCTCAGGAGGTCATCTAGTCCAACTCCCTGCTCAAAGCAGGACCAATCCCCAGACAGATTTTTGCCCCAGATCCCTAAATGGCCCCCTCAAGGATTGAGCTCACAACCCTGGGTTTAGCAGTCCAATGCTCAAATCACTGAGCTATCTCCCCCCTGGCTGGGACGATTTAGTTTTGTAGCTATGTTGGTGTCAAGATATTAAAGAGGTATTTTTAATTGGTTCTAAAAGAAATTAACTCACCTACCTTGTCTCTCCAAGAGATCTGAAAGTGGCAGAAGGAGACAAACAGGAAGTCAGAGCTCAGGACTCTAAATCAAACATTTTCAATCCCCTGGAAGAAACTACATTTCCCTTCTGCCCCCGGGTATGTTTGTGTCCTATATGAGGGACCACCCCATCCTTCTCACAGCAGCAAGGGGAGACTGCAGCCAGCCCCAGATGGTCTTTCCCGATCCTGGGATGTGCGTTGTGACAAAGTTTGTGTGTGGTGGGTGCACGGGCTGGGTACAGCTAGACCAATCTGCAGACTGGAAAGCCAGGGCAATTCCAGCACAGCATGGGGGCTGTGGGCACAGGTAGTATTTCTGGAGCTGGGCCTCTGCCCCCTCTAGGTCCCATGGCAGATGGCTCTGGCAGCATCAAGTGGGACCATCACTGCAGGGGAAGGTTGGGGTAGTGTCTGAAATCGGGGCGAGAATTGGAGGGAGGGTCAATGCTCAAGAATGGGGAATGGAATTCACCTCCCCACCCCTCTGCAGAGCCCAGCAACTAGGGATTTATCCAGTGAAGTGAATTTCATTCTGGGTGACTTTGAGCCAGCCACGGAGAGATCCTTGTGCCTTCGGTTCCACACTGGCCACAGGAGGTTACTAGTACTCCCTCCCCAGACTTCCAGGGGAAGCCAGGGATAATCAGTGGGTTATGGGAATTAGAAGATGAAAATTCATTAAGAACAATGATATTTGTGTGTTTATTATTAAATCCCCAGACACCCACCAATCCCCGTCCTTCTTCCAATGAGCTATAAATATTTAAGGGACTCAGATATTGATCCTGCAGTGAGTTCCTGCCCTTCCCCACTTTCTAAAGCAGCACTTTTAAGAACAGGCCAGGGAAACATGTAAATACTTTGAACCAAATTCCAGAAACTGCTGAGCATGAAGTTAAAATGAAACCAAGGTTCTGTCTCTCCAAGGATCTGGCCCCTAGTGCAAAATTATAGACACTCCCCAGAAATATGAAACGGCAACTTCATAACTGATAGAATGTTATTTATCTATTGACTTCTGGGAATTACCAATAAAATAAAATAAAAAACCTAGTGAAGGTGATATCCTGAGGGAAAGATCTCATGTGTCTTTACAAATCGGTATGATCTAATCTGGAACTTTATACACTAAAATGCCTAATTTGTAGCCCTAAGGCAATTGCCTGGTGTCACTACAGGGCAGAATTACGGTTGGGTGCCTTAGCTGTGAATTTCCATCCCCTAGCGTATTGTGATTGCTGTTAAGGGGGTTTGACAAAATTCATTTTGTCTATTTCTTTCTTTTAATTTCAATAGATGATATCGATATTTATTTTTAAGCCCTTTTTTCAATGTTTATAATTTCAATGTTCAGAGCTGTGGGAAGTTATGGGGGTCGTCAGACAACAATTATTTAATAACAGTAAATGTTGAGATTCAAAAAGCCAAATCTTTATAACTGTTCAAAGAGAAATGGTCAATGTCACATGCAAAATATACAGTGTAAATATCCTTAAATCAAACTCGACTTTCTCCAGAAGCATTTCTGTATATTACGTATATAAATATTTTTTCATCTGTGTGTGTGTGTGTACAGTGAAATCAACATTTACTGCAATTTATTCATAAAAATCCAATCCTTTCAAGCGTAATTTTAAGTAATGACGTACTTGAATTCTTTCACTTCCTGGACTGTAATGCTTCATTTCAGGATAATTACACCCTCCCTGTGATGTATTTAACTCTCAGTACCGTAACCCCATCGTGATGTAGCTCCTGTCTGGGAGCTCTGCTGAGGCTAGTGGCATTATGATGAGAAGAGGACACTCTGACACATGATCAGAGACACCTGGGGGAGGGTGGAGGATGAGGTAACATGGAGGCTACCAGAGTTGAACATGGCCCTACAGAACGTGGGGAGCAAATTCCCGCTCAGCTTCTCCTCTCTCCCAACTCCCAGAGTCAGTAACTCTGATAAATCGTTCCCTGAAATGTAAATAGCCCCAGTATGAGAGACAGTGATCAACACAGATACCTTAGGGGCTGCAGTGCCAGCCCCGTGCCTGGACGAGGGGGATGAAGAATTGCAGTAGAAACGGGTTAGGCTGGGAGAGGGCACAGCTGATGTGGGACTGGGAACCGAGTTGACCAACAGGCCAGAACTCATGGGGGGTTTGGGAGAAGAAGTCAACAGGACTGGGTAGAGGCACTTCAGTGTATTTTCCCCATTAACCATTCTGCCATGTATTTAATTTAGAAACTTTTCATTCACATCTAAACACCTTGGAGCTAAGCTGGGTTGATGCATTTCCACTTACAGTGGTACAGTTTTAATTAGGTGCTTAATCGGATGCTTATGCAACACAAAGCAGTCAATAATCGGTGTGCTTTCATTAATTAACTTGACCGTGTGCTGTGCATCGCTTTAAAAAAAAAAAGATGGTGTGAGCAAGTGTCAAAATTTTAGGCATTAAGAAATGGTCATTAGGTGTCAGTTCATTTCTCATGCATTTATCTCAATTTTAATTTCATTTTTAAATCAGTATTAACACCATGTTGTTTTAATAGCATAGGGCCTATTTGTATAATTGTTTGCAAGATTTCATTGGATATTGTGAGCCAGCCGTCTTAACCTTTTATTTTAAGATTCCTAAATACAATCCAGCGCACCACTCCTGAAAGACTGCAAGCCCTGGCCGGTGACATGTTCCTTAGAGAGCAAACACCTGACGAGCCCTTTTGCCCCAAAAAGCACTTTTGGCTCTTTGACATTGCTTTATCCACCCCCACCAGAAAATGCTATAGGTAACCAGGTCATTACAGCAGACCTTCACTAGGTATGTGCCAGCATTCAAATGGTTCTGTTTGTTTTATCTTTCATTCACCTTTGCAATTATTAGATCCCATTTAAAAACTGGAACTGAAATAACCAAAGCAAGTTAAGAAGAGAGTGACATCGGGCATAGGTGGGGGGAAAACAATAAAGGGAAAGAACTGACTATGAAAAAGGAACATCACAAACTATCAGAGCCCCAGATCCCCATCCAACTGAACCCACCCCAGCCAGGCATATCAAGCTGGGCCCCTGAAAAATCGCCCATCCCGTCTGGCAGTGAATGCTGCGTGTTCCAGACGCAGCTATGGTGTGTGCGTCTGCTCTGCAGATGTGCTGCTTTGGTACGGAACGCACCATGGCCACAGGGAGCAGCGACATGAACTCCTACAAACAAAATCCCAGATACACCTCCACCATCCCATCCCCTCCCCACCTCCACGCTGTCTGCCATCCACTCCCCCACCTCCACATGGCCATTCTCAGCCTATTGCTAACAGTTCCTTCCAGCCTTCAGTACTATAAATAAACAAAACCATGGCGTTACAAAAGGTAGATTGTGCCAGAGAAACCTGGCATTTGATACAGTTCCACATGGGAAACGATTCGTTAAATTGGAGAAGATGGGGATTAATATGAGAACTGAAAGGTCAATCAAGAATTGGTTAAAGGGAAGCCTACAAGGGGGTCATACTGAACGGTGAGTTGTCAGGCTGGAGGGAGGTTACTAGTGGAGTTCCTCTTGGGACCAATCTTATTCAACATTTTAATTAGTGACCTTGGCACAAAAAGTGGGAGTGTGACACAACGCTGGGAGGGATTGCCAACATGGAGGAGGACAGGAAAATCATCCAAGAAGATCTGCAAGACCTTGAAAGCTGGAGTAATAGATATGGGATGAAAATTAATATTGCAAAATTATGCACTTAGGGACTAACCACAAGAATTTTTGCAATGAGCTGGGGACTTATCAGTTGGAAGTGACAGAGGAGGAGAAAGACCTAGGTGTATTGGTTGAGCACAGGATAATTATGAGCTGCCAATGTGATGCGGCCGTGAAATAGGTTAATGCAGTCCTAGGATGCATCAGGCGAGGTATTTCCAGTAGACACAGGGAAGGGTTAGTACTTCTGGCCTTAAAGTCTGTGAGTCTATAAACTGTGCCTTGCGTTGCACAGACACTGACGGAGATCAGGGCCCCATCGTGCTGCGCATGGCAGAGAACCTGACTGAGATCAGCACCCCCATTGTTCTGGGCACTGCACAGACAGAGAGGGACAGTCCTTGCCCCAAAGAGATCACAATCCAAGTAGACAGTGGGTAGGAGGAAAAGAGAGAGGGGTTGTGACTTCCCGAAGGTCACCAAACAGGTCAGTGACAGAGCCAGGAACAGACCCTGGTAACTCCAGAGCCCCGTCACCCACAGCTTGGAAAGGTCCCGAGACCCCATTGTATTAGTCTTCAAGAAGAGGTGGTTTGTCCATGGATGCACAGGCTGTCTTGGCCTCAGCTGCCGTCCCTGCACACAGCTGGGGGTGTGTCCCCTGGGTCAGGAGAAGTCAGTGTCCAGTCCTGTGGGGCTGTGCTCCTGGCTCATAACAGCTGCACTGTTCAGCCAGCCCCAGGCCTCAGTGAGGTCACTGTCGTACCCCCCCACCCCCCGCAAGCCTTCAAACTGGGACATGGTGCACCGGTGCCAGAGTGCACTAGTGTAAATTCTGCCTATACTAAAGGTTTGCACCAGTGCCTAAAACACCAGCGCGGCAGAGACCTTGAGTACCCCAAACAGCAGTACAGTGGCACTAGAACTGGGATCTATTTCCAGCTCTGTCACGGACAGCCTGGGTGACCCTGGACACGTCAATATTTCTCCTCCCAAATTTATTCTCTTTACCCAGCTGCCCACTCACTGGGGTCTCCTCTCTCCAGAGCTGCTCACCACTAAAATCTGTGTGGGTGTTACCAGAGCTAAGGTAGTTCAGCTCTGGAATAGCCTTACAAGGGTGGCTGTGGAGTCTCTTTCCCTGGAAGATTTTTAAGAACAGGTAGGACAAACCTCTGTTAGAGATAATCTACATATACTTGGTCCTGTCTCAGTAGAGAAAGCTGGACTTGATGACATCTTGAGGTCCTGTCCAGCACTACATTTCTATGATGCTATGAAATATATACGTATAAAACACAACATACAGAATAAAACCCACCACAACATGTCAGGCAATTCAGAAAAAAAACCCTCAAAAACCCCACCACAGCATAAAATGACAATACAAAGGAAAAGAAAACAACACAATGCTAACTAATACACCCTAGGACAATATTACACAATGAAAAAGAGCTCAACTCAAACCAACACAACACAGGCACCAAACACGCTGAGGCAAAACAATGCATCATAAAACTATGCAACACAACATGGTGCAATCACAGTTCCAAATGGCACCATGCAAAACAGCTCAGCATAGAACAGGACACAGCACAAAGGAGAATTATTTCATTTGTCGGCATGGAAGGGATCTTGAGAGGTCGTCTACTCAAGCCTCCTGTGATGAGGCAGGACCAAGTATCCCTAGACATTCNACAGGTCAGTGACAGAGCCAGGAACAGACCCTGGTAACTCCAGAGCCCCGTCACCCACAGCTTGGAAAGGTCCCGAGACCCCATTGTATTAGTCTTCAAGAAGAGGTGGTTTGTCCATGGATGCACAGGCTGTCTTGGCCTCAGCTGCCGTCCCTGCACACAGCTGGGGGTGTGTCCCCTGGGTCAGGAGAAGTCAGTGTCCAGTCCTGTGGGGCTGTGCTCCTGGCTCATAACAGCTGCACTGTTCAGCCAGCCCCAGGCCTCAGTGAGGTCACTGTCGTACCCCCCCACCCCCCGCAAGCCTTCAAACTGGGACATGGTGCACCGGTGCCAGAGTGCACTAGTGTAAATTCTGCCTATACTAAAGGTTTGCACCAGTGCCTAAAACACCAGCGCGGCAGAGACCTTGAGTACCCCAAACAGCAGTACAGTGGCACTAGAACTGGGATCTATTTCCAGCTCTGTCACGGACAGCCTGGGTGACCCTGGACACGTCAATATTTCTCCTCCCAAATTTATTCTCTTTACCCAGCTGCCCACTCACTGGGGTCTCCTCTCTCCAGAGCTGCTCACCACTAAAATCTGTGTGGGTGTTACCAGAGCTAAGGTAGTTCAGCTCTGGAATAGCCTTACAAGGGTGGCTGTGGAGTCTCTTTCCCTGGAAGATTTTTAAGAACAGGTAGGACAAACCTCTGTTAGAGATAATCTACATATACTTGGTCCTGTCTCAGTAGAGAAAGCTGGACTTGATGACATCTTGAGGTCCTGTCCAGCACTACATTTCTATGATGCTATGAAATATATACGTATAAAACACAACATACAGAATAAAACCCACCACAACATGTCAGGCAATTCAGAAAAAAAACCCTCAAAAACCCCACCACAGCATAAAATGACAATACAAAGGAAAAGAAAACAACACAATGCTAACTAATACACCCTAGGACAATATTACACAATGAAAAAGAGCTCAACTCAAACCAACACAACACAGGCACCAAACACGCTGAGGCAAAACAATGCATCATAAAACTATGCAACACAACATGGTGCAATCACAGTTCCAAATGGCACCATGCAAAACAGCTCAGCATAGAACAGGACACAGCACAAAGGAGAATTATTTCATTTGTCGGCATGGAAGGGATCTTGAGAGGTCGTCTACTCAAGCCTCCTGTGCTGAGGCAGGACCAAGTATCCCTAGACATTCCCAGACTGGTGTATCTCTAACCTGGTCTTAAAAACCTCCAATGAAGGAAATTCCACAGCCTCCCTTGAAAGCCAATGCAATGCAAACACAGACCAAAATAATGCTGTACAGACACACACTGGGCTTGGGGTTAAGGGGAAAGGCAAGAATTCAAACAATCTGGGTTCAGTTCCCAGTTTTGCCCTAAATTCTCCATGCAAACTTGAGCAAATTACTTCAGCCCTTTCAGCTTCAGTTTCCCCATCTGTAAAATGGAGTCGCCTCCCACCATTTGCCTATTAGCCTTTGAGCTTTTTGTGGCAAGGACTCTGTCACCGTGGGCATGTCTACACTGCAGTTACACACCGGCGGCTGACTTGGGCTCACACGGCTCAGGCTGCAGGACTAATTGTGGTGTAGATGTTCCGGCTTGGGCTGCAGCCCAAGGTCCGGCACCCTCCCACCTCACAGGGTCCTACAGCCTGGCTCCAGCCCGAGCCCAGACATCGACACTGCAATTAAACAGTCCCTTCGCCTGAGCCCTGTGAGCCTGAGTCAGCAGCCATGGGCCAGCTGTGGGTTTTTAATGGCAGGGTAGAGATACCCTGGGTGTCTGTTCAGCACCAGTCACAATGGGGACCCTGATCTTGGTCAGTGTCTGTGCAGAGCCCTACACAACAAAGTCCCTGCTCTCTGTAGGGGTCTGTGCGGTTCCTGGCACAACGAGTGCCCCAAACTCGGTCAGGGTTTGTGCAGTGCCCGGCACACTGGGGGACCTGATCTCAGGCAAGGCCTGAACCACGCTCAGTACGATAAGAGCCCTGATCTCAGTCAGACACCTGGGGAGAAAAGCGGGAAGATTTTCAAGAATTTGATATCAGTATTTCAGAACTGAGGAGAAAATGGGGCACAAACTAAATTTTTGCCAATATAAGGGATAAGCACCAACATCTGGGGAGATTTAATGTCACCATTCAACAGTTCAAGAGAAAAGATGGGAAATTTGAAGGGATTATACAGCGATATTCAATCAACAACAGAATGGGATGGATTCTTCTTGCCTCACATTCCCATGGCCGGCAGGGAGCCCTGGGTGATGTGGCTTTCACAGGGGAAAGGAACGGGGGCGGGGGGGGGGGGGGGGGGGGGGGGGG
>QXTE01000826.1:12709-29976 GCA_003942145.1 Platysternon megacephalum
CCCCCACGGGAGGGGGCAGCGGTAAATCCGGGGGGATCTCCGCCCCCCCCCCTTTCTCTCCCCGCTCCTCGGGGGTCACCTGCTCTCCCCCCCCCCGCCCGGTCTCACTTCTCCCGGCAGCCCTCGCCCCGCCCCACGCAGGGACCCCAGTGGGGGCCGGTCCCCTCCCCCCGGGACCCCCCCGCGGTGCCCCAGGGCAGAGCCGGGCCGGGGGCGTCGGGCTCCTGCGGGGGCAGCAGCTCCGAGCCCCCCCCGCGGGCGCTGCCCCAGGGAGCAGATCCCGGCGCTGCGAGATGCCGGGTCCCCCCCACGGACACTGGGGCAGAGTCACCGCCCGGCCCCGCCCCCGGGGCTCGCTCCGGTACCTGGAGGCTGCAGCTCCGCAGCGGGGCGGGCAGAGCCCGGGGCGGCCCCAGGGCGGCTCCAGCGGGAGCAGGGCCCGGGCCGGGCCCGGGGGGGTTAATGGGTCTCCCCGGCACAGACCCTCCCGCTCAGCCCGGCCCCGCCGCGCCAGGGCGGAGGAGACGGGGTCATGTGACCGGTGCTCTAGGAAATGCAGCTTCTACGAGCGCTGCCTCTGCGCATGCGGAGCGCTGCCCCTGCCCCCCCCCCTCTGCGCATGCCCAGAGCCAGGAGACACAAACCTCTTCTTTAGCCCCGGGAGAGGCTCCAACGGCCCCGCACGAGCCAGGCAGAGCCGCAGCGCCCCGCGTTCGCAGCCCGGCTCGGTCTCCCTCCCCCGCTCAACGTCACTTCCGCTCCCGGGAGAGTCAGGAACTACATTTCCCAGCCTGCTCTGGGGCGGCGCTTCCGTCTTCTCCAGCGCAGGTAACGGAGGGTTTCAGCAACGGTTACTGCACATGCTCAGTACGAGCCGCGCTCGTTCCCCGCGTCACTGCTGCTGCCTCCGTGTGACCCGGGCCCGGGCTGAGCAGCTGCTGCTCCCCGGGGTCTGTGCGGGGGAGCCCGGCATTAACCCCTCCGTGCCCGGCCGGGGGGGGCTTTCTCCAGCTGGGACCCGCCCCCTGCGCAGCCCCGGGCCGGACCCCCCCGGTGAGTGAGAGACCCCGGGGGGCGCTGGGGCCGGGCAGGAAAGTGACTCTCTGCCCCGGGGAACCTGGGAGAAGCCTCGGAGCTGCCTCAGCCCCAGTGGAGCCGCAGCAGGATCTGCCCCCGGCACCGCTGGGATTGGGGGCGGGGCCGGCTCTAGGCACCAGCAAAACAAGCAGGTGCTTTGGGCGGCACATTTTCAGGGGGCGGCATTCGGGCCACCCTGTTTTTTTTGTTTGTTTTTTAACCTCACTTCCTCCCCTCTCACAACCCTGCAGAAGCAGAGCCAGGGAGCAGCTGGGGAGCCAGCATGGGAGCTGAGGACCCTGNACCTCATATGAACAACTGATATAAAATCCCTCTGAGTTTCCACTTTCCTCTCTATAATTTCCAAAATGGGAGGAGGGGGGGGTGTCCCAAGCAAACGGCACAGCAGATCCTGCCCTCCAGCAGGGAGGGACTGAGTTCATAGTGGGGGGTCTGTTTGGGGGCCCCTGGCTGCTGAGGGCTCTCGGTGAGGGGGAACCTTTGGCATTCCCAGCCTGGCAGTGACGGTCTGGTGGGGGTTCTCTGGCTGGTGGGGCTTTGAGGTGTATCTGGGGTCCCTGGCCAGAGAATCTGGGGACTGGGTCCCTGGGAATATCTGGTGGGACCCTGGCTGGGGTATCTGGGCTCTGGTTACTGGGGGGATGGCTGGGGGCTCTGGGAACTGCTACTAACCATGATCCTTCTCCCTGATCGGCTTGTGCCACTATCCTGGCTCCAAGCACTGCCCGGCGTTCCCCGGCCACGCCCAGTCACCGTGATAACTTTCTATCCACTTATCAAACCCTGTGAGGTGAAATCACAGATTTTGCTTTTCTCCCCTCTTGAAAACTGCAGGAACTTCCGGTTCCATTGGGAAATTTCATGCCCCCCAGTCCTTGTCCTAGATCTGGGGGGTGAGGGAGGTGGGAAGGGGGTTAGCACTGCCACACAATGGTCTCTTCCACAGCATTCTGGACTCATTCTTTCTGAAATCTGGTTTCACTGAGACCATTGTTAATCCAGAGTCACTGCATGGAAAGACAAGGAGTGACTCCAGATGGACAGTGGGGCATATGAGATCAGCAATTCTCCCTGTGAGGAGGGGCTCTCATTAGCTGCTCTCCCCAGAGAGCTAAAGGAGGGAAGCTGCTCAAACGCTCTGTCCCTCTCTGCTCAGCATATTGGGGTTCAGCTTCCTGCAGCCTCCATTGTGATCTGGGAGACCAGGCTTAGCAGCTGCTGCTCCCCCAGTGGGGTTCTGTGCTGGGGAGTGACATTTTAATTAAAGCCTCTTTGCCTGGCCCATGTGATGACTTTCTCCAGCTGGTACTAGCCCCATAGGGCAGCCCTGGGCCCTGTTAATACTAAATTCTGAGCCAGAGACTCCAGGTAACTAAAAGAAATGAAGGGAAAATGCTGGGGTCTGGCATTAAAATGACTCTACACACAAATCCCCTCCACCCCGGTAATTTCTCCTCCCATTAGCAATTGCAGGAGCAAATCCAGCCATGGGGGAGCAAACAACCCAGGAATGGGACTTTCTGACCAGATGGACAGGGAGAGAGGACAGGGAAAAGGAGATAGAAGGAGAAAGAGAGACTGAAAGGGGCCATGGGAGAGAAGAGTTTCGAGAGAGATTTCCAGATCTCTAATCTGCCCAGACAGATGTATTACTGCACCCTGGGTAGAGTCACCTTCCTGTGGACAAGAAAGGATCAGACAGAGGAAAACCCAGTTCCTGACTCCATATCCCTCCTGCTGGGGTGTGGCTGCCCTGGGGTCAGTGTCCGAGGGAATCGTCGAAAGTCACTGCTTTGGTTCTGCTCTTTTCTAGCCTTGTGTTCAGAGACTTTGTTACGGGATGAGGGGAGGGAGAAGGGAGGTTAAAAATCTCTCCGTGGGCTTAGCCTGGCAGGAGGGGCCAGGTCTACACTAATAAAGAAATCAAACATTTTCTCATCATGGCAGAATCTAGGGTGTCTGTCTGCAGGGAAAGGGCCTGGGGGAATCGTGATGTGAAATTAACTAAAGCCTGTTCTGAAACCTCCACAACTGCCCTTCTCACCCTCCCAGGCTGCAGAATGACGTCCATGTTTCGCTCCAGCTCATCCCATCCTCCCATGGGACAGGGAAGAGAAATGGCTGCAGTGGAGCCAGCTCAGGTAGAGATTATTGGGGAGTTTTTGATGGGTTCCTGCAGGAGGGAGAGGGACAGCAAATACACCGGAGATGGGAAGGTTTTCAGTCTGGTCTGGAGGTTTGAGCAGTGCAGGAAATGCACAGGGTGGAAAAGGGAGGAGAACAGGGAGTGACAAACCTGCTGGGTGGTGTTTAATAAGTGGCCTAGATTCTAGGAACAGACCCATGAAGTTCAGCGGTGGAAATGCTCTAATTTGTGGAACAGAAAATAACCCAGCTACATGGGGCTAGGAAAACTGACCAGACTCGTTGTGCTGGAGCCTGATCTGACTAACCAGCGGCTGCTGTGAGATATGAAGGGGGCACCCACCAGTCAGGCTTAGGGGAGATTCCCCTCCCTTCATATCCAGCTCCTCACAATGAGGATGGTGTTGGGCTTCCTACCAGAGATCTCTCCCTGGACCCTGCTAGGGGCCCCATCTCCTGTATCAGTCTGTGGCTAGGAGATGTGATGGATCTGCTGGGAGAGAGGAGGGGCTCTCTCTTCGTTCCCTCACCCTGGTGTTTCCTGGATGCTCTGAGCAGGGTGGGGGTGAGACTCTGTTGATGGTGATCCACCCAGAGCTTCCCTTTGATTGGCTCCTCTCCCCCACGAATAGTGGGGCTGTGAGTGGGGTAGCAGGTACGGAGTGTTGGACTCTTTCTATTTCAGGGGCTGGTGACCTTCGAGGCGGTGGCTGTGTATTTCACCAGGGAAGAGTGGGCTCTGCTGGACCCCTCTCAGAGAGCCCTCTACAGGGACGTCATGCAGGAGAACTATGAGAATGTGACCTCGCTGGGTAAGGATTCCCGTCCCCTCGGTTCTTGGAAGGGGAAAAGAAGAGATAAGGTTTACGCCAGCCCCACAATGCCACCTCTGCTGTGCCCTGTTTCAGCATCACCCCAATATGCCAGTGAGACACCCACTACCAGAGACCCTCCCCTGCTGCAGAACACTTTGGGAACAGAGCACAGGAGCAGTATCGCACAGTGTCAAATATCTCCTGTTTGCTCAAGTAAAACTGAGGGTTAGGTCCAGCATAACCAACAGAAGCTTCCCGCCCCTGCCCTTCTCTCAAACCCTGAGCCTACTGCACCCAGACCAGAATGTGCTTGGGGTGTAACAAGCAGGCTGCTGGAGTCAGAGCTGCTAGTCCAGGGTTACGTATCACACAGACACTCAGTGTGTCCTTGAATGCTGGCTGGGAGTATCCAGAGAAGGAAGCTCAGTGGCAGATTTAGCATTAGTGGGGCCCTGTGCTCAGCTTCATTTTTTGGGCTCCTCCTTAGGACCCAGCCAAGAAAAAGCACATTCTCTCTTATCCCCCCCTGCCCCCATTTTTCATTCTTTTTTTCTTCATCCTCCTCCGATAAGTAATAGGAAGTCAATGAAAATAAAGTGAGGTACCTTGATTGTTTTTGTAGTCGAACTGATTTTTCCACAGAGCACTTGAAAATTGCTGAGGGTCTCGGCAGATCACTTAATGATCTTTCCAAATATTGTTTGTACCATTAGCTAACTATTGTAAAGCGCTTTGGATAAGAGCTCTTTTTATTAAAAAAAAGTAAAAAAAACCGTGGTGCGGGCTCTGGCCAGGAGTTAGGGTGTGGGAGGGGGCTCAGGGCTGCGGCTTGAGGTGTGTAGCGCTTACCTGGGGCAGCTCCCGTTTGATGCAAGGGATGCAGGTGGGGATGGGGGGGGGCAGGAGTTAGGGTGGGCAGAGGGCTGGGGGTGTGAGGGGGGGCAGGAGTCAGGGCTGGGGGTTTGAGGGAGTCGGGGCAGGGGGTACGGGGGGTTGCAGGAATCAGGGAGGGCAGGGGACTGGGGGTGTGTGAGAGGGGTGAAGGAGTAAGGGCTGGGGTGTGAGGGCGTGCAGGAGTCAGGGAGGGCAGGGTGCTCGGGGTGCAGGAATCAGGGCTGGGGGTGCAGGGTCTGGGAGGCAGTTAGGGTGCAGGAGCAGGCTGGAGGTTGGTGTCCAGGGTCTGGCAGGACTTAGGGTGTGGGAGGGGGCTCAGGGTTTGGGCAGGAGGTTGGGGTGTGGATCGCTTACCTGGGGCAGCTCCCATTTGGTGCAAGGGGTACAGGTGGGAATGTGGGGGGGGGGGGGCAGGAGCTCCCATTTGGTGCTTAGGGTGGGGGTGAGGATGTGGGGGGTGCAGGAGTCAGGGCATGGGGTGGGGGGCTGGGGATGTGGGGGGGGGGCAGGAGTAAGGGAAGGCAGCGGGCTGGTGGTGTGTGAGGGGGTGCAAGAGTCAGGGCAGGGGGTTGGGGGTGAGGATGGGGTCATGGGGGTACTCCCAGCCCCCTGCCCTCAGTGGCTCACAGCAGGGGGTGGGGCGGTATGTGATAGGGGAGTGCAGGGGCTCTGCCCTGATTCCACCCCCTTCCACAATGCCCTGCCCCCACCTCTTATCCACCTTCTTCCCCCGAGCGTGCTGCAGTCCTGCTCCTCCCCCTCCCTCCCAGAGTGACCTGAGCACCGGCAAACAGCTGTTTGGCAGAGGGGGAAGCGCTGGGTGGGAGGCAGAGGGGTGGGAACACCGTACGCTCCGGGGATGAAGTGGGGAGAGGGGAGCTTGGCTGCCGGTGGGTGCAGAGCCTGCAGCAGAAGCCCCAGGAGCTGGCAGGACCAAGCTTCTGACCCCGCAGCTGCCTGGCCCTGGGGCCTCCTGTCATTGGGGGGCCCCGTGCCAGGGCACCCTGTGTGTTACTGTAAATCTGCCGCTGAGGGAGCTCCAGCAGCAGAACGTTGAATCTCACCCAGGATTACAGATGACACAACTCCTCACTGGTCTGGATTGCACTGCAGTGTGTGAAAATGGCCTAGGTTGGCAGTGAAACTTCCTGAGACATGGAGAGTCTTGCTCCCCCATCCCCATGTGAAATAGCCACAATCTCTCTTCTCTGCAGGCTCCTTGGATTTTTGAGTCCCTCGTTGCCAAAGTCACATGACCTCGATTCTTATTTTTCACATTCTGCTTTTCCAGACTAATTAGAGTCTGTTGCTCCTGAATTATAGCTTCTAATTTCCCAGTGTTCTCCACACCCAGGGATTTTCCTACTCCCTCCCCTTACACTGAACTCATTAGATTCCCTAGTACATAAGAACGGCCATACTGGGTCAGACCAAAGGTCCATCTAGCCCAGGACCCTGTCTTCTGACCGTGTCCAATGCCAGGTGCCCCAGAGGGAATGAACAGAACAGGGAATCATCAAGTGATTCATCTCCTGTCGCCCATTCCACAGGTTGACTGTGCGTTGTGTGAAGAAATACTTCCTTTTGTTATGAGAAGGAGTAAATAACACTTTCTTATTTATTTTCTCCACACCAGTCATGATTTTATAGACCTCTCTCGTATCTCCCTTCATCTCTTTTCCAAGCTGAAAAGTCCCAGTCTTTTTAATCTCTCCTCATACGGAAGCTGTTCCATACCCCTAATAGGTTTTTTTTGCCCTTTCCTGAACTGTTTCCAATTCCAATATATATTTTTTTGAGATGGGGCGACCACATCTGCATGCAGTATTCAAGTTGTGGGCGTACCAAGGATTTATATAGAGGCAATATAATATTTTCTGTCTTATTATCTATCTCTTTCTTAATGATTCCCAACATTCTGTTCGCTTTTTGATTGCCTCTGCTCCTTGATTGGATGTTTTCAGAGAACTATCCACAGTGACTCCAAGACCCCACTCTTGAGTGGAAACAGCTAATTTAGACCCCATCATTTTATATGTATATTTGGGATTATGTTTTCCAATAGGCTGCAATATGTACTTTCCTGACATCTACTACTGCTGAGATCCTGCATTCAGTAATATCCCTGCCCTTCCTGTTCCCTTTCTCCACTGAACCCCACCAGCCCATGCTTACTGTTCCCAGCTTCCCCAGGACTCTCTCATTGTCTCTGAACCTCTCTGTCAGCAAGAAGCAGAGCCAGGGAGACTTGCCCTCTCTCTGGAGTCTTTGATTTCTGGGACATGGATTTACTTTCTCTGTGTTTTAGGAGCCTCTGTGAAATTGAGTGTCTGTGACGTTTACCACAGTGCAATCTGGACTGTTGAACAGCTGTGTCCCCTCAGTTCCCCAAGCTGGGGTGCTTTTTACACTGCTTTACTGTGAGAACAGCCACTCCTGGGCAGTTAACACACAGTCTCCAGCGTGTAACTCGCTCCCAGCTACACAGTATTGAGTGCTGCTAGTCAGCGACTCCCGAATGACAGTACCCCACAGGAGAGCCCCAGAAAATTCTCTGCTCCCAGACTTCCCTCAGAAATGTGCATCTTGCCCTGTCCAGCACACTACTGAACAACGCAAGCTCATATGAAGTCTGTCATTTCATCAGTGGAAAATGACATGCACCAGCCTTGTTATCCCAAATGGAGTTTCCAACACACTTTAATCCAAACACACTGGTTAGATAAAACAATAAAACAAGATTGTTAACTACCGGGAAAAAAAGATTTTAAGTGACTCTGGGTAATGAGGCATAAAAGTCAGAATTGTTTACAAAAGAAAGACTAGATAAAACACAAATTAACATCTAACTTAACAAGCTAAAACAGTTTCAAAGCAAATGTTTCTCTCACCCTATGCTGAGACAGGCTGGCTTTCCTTTCAGCCAGGACTCCCCTTAACCCGCCCCTGCTGCCCAAGTTCAGTGCTTCAGGAGTTGTCATGAGCAGAGGGAAAGGGAAGAGAGAGTCTCAAGCATTTTCCTCACCTCTTTTTATAATTCAGTCCTTTCTACTAGAAACAACTTCAGTTCTCAGCTGAGTCATGGTGACAGGCTGTCTTTTGTAGATATGAGCTTCAAGTGGTCCCTGTGATGGAATGTAAATATCTTCTTCACACCTTCCCCCTGCTGGAGAATGGCTAGTTGACCAGCTGTTTGCCTTGCTGTCTCTGAGGAACTGTTCTGTGGATGTTCCCCAGAATTGTAACTTTTTCAGTAATATCATACAGTAAAATCTCATGACTTTACATCCAGTGTTGCTACACATTTTAACAGGAGGATAATATTCAGTAGATTATGCGATTTCAAGTGATACCTCACATACCATACGATGTACAAAATTGATCATAATTTTCTAAAAGAGTGAACATAGGGGTACAGACTGACACAATGTCTGTCTGTGTGTGTTCCCAGCAGATATGTGGGTATTTCAATCCCTCATAACGAGAGTGTTCGGCATCTTCAAGGACCTGGGGAGCTGATCCTGCGAATTCACTGATTTACTAAGTGTGACACTGTATGGAATTGTGAGACACTTTATATTATTATTAATACCAATATGATAAAATTGCAATCACTCATGCTAGATATGCCATGTAAGGTGTCAGGGAAAATGTTACGATTTTCCAAGTATGATCATTTTGTTTCTAGTTGTATCACCTTTGTATTTGGAAATAGATATATACCCTACATATCTATATCTCACATCTTGTGTAGTGTTTCTGGGTGACACCCCCAGACATATTGGCGTCAGCACTGCCTAGCCTGTTCGATGGCCCATCCAGGGTCATCAGCTGTACAATGAGCCCATGGAAAGGAACAAGGGGATACGCCTATTGAGTCAGCAAGACATGCAGGGATATGCCTCTGTACTGAGAACTCCAAGGCTTTTCCATGCCATGTTCTGTGAAGCTTGTGTTTGGGACACAGGAAGTACAAGCCACATGGCAAAAGGAATATAAAGGGCAGCTGCATCATCTCCATTTTGTCTTCAACCCCTCTTCCTACCTCTGGATCAACTTCTCTACAAACTGAAGCCTTGAACAAAGGACTGAATGACCCATCCAAGCTGTGGATGTGTTCCAGACGGACTTTCAAACCAGCAACTCACCAATACTGCTAAGAACCCTATATATAGATTATGGAATGTATCTGACTGCTTTCCCATTTAATTTCGTTCTTTCGATCTTTCTTTCTTCTAAACATTTAGTTTAGATGCTAAAGGATTGGCTGGCAGTGTGGTATTTTGGGTAAGATCCAAACCTATAGTGACCTTGTAATGTGGCTGACCCTTTGGGGTCAGAAGAACATTTTGTTTGTGAGCAGAGCTTTTAAATAACCTCTCACTGTACTGGACCTAGGTGCTGGTTGGGAGTCAGAGAACTGGAATGCAATAAAGGAGGCTGTGTGATTTCTTTTTTCAGCGTCTCGTTAACCAGTGTGGGGGATCAGAAGCACAGTTTGTGACTGGTTGGTGAGTTTAACTTCAGTGTTAACCACCAGTTTTGGGAGCATCTGCTCTCCCTTTTTCAGCCTGCCCTGACCTTGGCATTTTCAGTGGGGACTGCCCCAGGCACACCAGGTCACACTAACCACTGAAGATAAATTAATAGAATGTCGTTTATGACGAAGTCTTATGAAATCAACTGAACTCCTTTGTTTTCTTTCATCTGAGCAGGATTTCCAGTTTCCCAACCTGATGTGATCTCCCAGCTGGAACAAGGGGAAGAGCCATGGGTCCCAGACCTCCAGGGTTCAGAGGAAAGAGAGATACTGAGATCTCCCTGCAAAGGTGAGGACACATTAAACCAATTCAGAATTTCTAAGTGCCTAAAGGAAACATCTGGGATGCCCTACAAAGCCCTTGAGAGGTCTCTCGGTTCATTATTGTCCCTAGCAGGGGTCATATCCTCAGGGTAAATATAGCTCATGGCTTCCTATAGATCCTAGCAGACACCAGGCAGTAGCTTCCTTCCTTCCCCCTGCGAAGTTGGATGGGATGTGAAGGCTGAATTGATCCCCTCCTCTCTCCTATTTGGGGGAAGAGTTTGGGGGAATTGAGTTCCTGATGTTTATTTGACCTCCCTCCAGCACTAGGTTTGGTTTGGTCTTCCCCTTTCCATCTCTGTTTGAGGTTTCTGTCTCTATCACGGCAGGTGATGCAATGGTATGTGAGAAAGAGGAGCAGAATTCTCAGCAGGAAAATGTTGAGCAAGTGGATAAACACAGAGCATTATCGCAAACATCGAAAAGGAATGTGTCCAGCAGTCATGAGCAGGGAAAATCCTGTGAGATTCAGCACAGACAAGAAAGAGAGCAGAGAAACCAGCCAGGAGAGAAAGTGGGTAAATTTATTTCCTGTCGGGGAACTCAGAAGGGCTTCAAGGAAACCACAACACAGCAGGAAATCCTCAGGGGAAAGAGGAAAAATACATGCACTGAGTGTGGGAAAAACTTCATTCGAAGATCAGACCTTTCTGATCATCAGAGAATCCACACAGGGGAGAGGCCCTACAAATGCAGTGAGTGTGGGAAAAGCTTCACTAACAGATCAGGCCTTTTTCAACATCAGAGAATCCACACAGGGGAGAGGCCCTATGAATGCCGAGAGTGTGGGAAATGCTTCACTAACAGCTCAGCCCTTTCTGAACATCAGAGAATCCACACAGGGGAAAGGCCCTATGAATGCCGTGAGTGTGGGAAATGCTTCACTCACAGATCAGCCCTCTCTCAACATGAGAGAATCCACACAGGGGAGAGGCCCTATGAATGCCGTGAGTGTGGAAAAAGCTTCACTAACAGCTCAGGCGTTTTTAAACAGCAGGGAATCCACACAGGGGAGAGGCCCTATGAATGCCTTGAATGTGGGAAAAACTTCACTCACATATCAGTCCTTTTTCACCATCAGAGAATCCACACAGGGGAGAGGCCCTATGAATGCCTTGAATGTGGGAAAAACTTCACTCACATATCAGGCCTTTTTCACCATCAGAGAATCCACACGGGGGAGAGGCCCTATGAATGCCGTGAGTGTGGAAAATGCTTCTCTACCAGCTCAGCCCTTTCTGAACATCAGAGAATCCACACAGGGGAGAGGCCCTATGAATGCCGTGAGTGTGGGAAAAACTTCATTTACAGATCAGGCCTTTTTAACCATCAGAAAATCCACACAGGGAAAAGGCCCTATGAATGCCGTGAGTGTGGGAAAACCTTCAAGTGCAGCTCGCATCTTATTAGACATCAGAGAATCCACACAGGGGAGAGGCCCTATGAATGCAGTGAGTGCGGGAAAACCTTCACTCAAAGATCAGGCCTTTTTCACCATCAGAGAATCCACACAGGAGAAAAGCCCTATGAATGCAGTGAGTGTGGGAAAAACTTCACTCACAGGTCAGCCCTTTCTGATCATCAGAGAATCCACACAGGGGAGAGGCCCTATGCATGCAGTGAGTGTGGGAAAAGCTTCACTCAAAGATCAAGCCTTTTTCGACATCAAAGAATCCACACAGGTGAGAGAACCTATGAAAGCAGTGAGTGTGGGAATACCTTCTCTTAGCACTCAGCCCATGTTAGCCATCGGAGAATCTGCAAGGGAGATCAGGACCATAAAAGCCTCTAGGACTATCAGTACTTTTTTTTTTTTTCTTTAATACTTTTTCTGATTCCTACATAGTAACTTTTAAAGCTGTTTGAACTATTTGCAGCACCCTTATCCCTCAGCTTGTCCAGATGAGTGGCCCATTTTTCCTTTTGCAGTCCGCCCAGTTTTGAAGTGGGCCCATTTGTCCTTTCTGTCAACTCCATTGTCCCATGAGTAATTTGAGTGTGCCCTTCCTATCAGGAGTGAGGGAGCATCACATTTATACCATTCCTCCTATTGCAAAGTTATTGTTAGAGTCACAAATGATACAGATTGTACTATTGCCAGTTGTTCTCACGTTGGTCTGGGTTGTGCTGAAGAGCAGTTATATTGAATCATAGAATCTCAGGGTTGGAAGGGACCTCAGGAGGTCATCTAGTCCAACCCCCTGCTCAAAGCAGGACCAAACCCAACTAAATCAGCCCAGCCAGGGCTTTGTCAAGCCTGACCTTAAAAACCTCTAAGGAAGGAGATTCCACTACCTCCCTAGGTAACCCATTCCAGTTCTTCACCACCCTACTAGTGAAAAAGTTTTTCCTAATGTCCAACCTAAACCTCCCCCTCTGCAACTTGAGACCATTACTCCTTGTTCTGTCATCTTCTATCACTGAGAACAGTCTAGATCCATCCTCTTTGGAACCCCCTTTCAGGTAGTTGAAAGCAGCTATCAAATCGCCCCTCATTCTTCTCTTCTGCAGACTAAACAATCCCAGTTCCCTCAGCCTCTCCTCGTAAGTCATGTGCTCCAGCCCCCTAATCATTTTTGTTGCCCTCCGCTGGACTCTCTCCAATTTATCCACATCCTTCTTGTAGTGTGGGGCCCAAAACTGGACACAGTACTCCAAATGAGGCCTCACCAGTGCTGAGTAGAGGGGAATGATCACATCCCTCGATCTGCTGGAAATGCCCCTACTTATACAACCCAAAATGCCATTAGCCTTCTTGGCAACAAGGGCACACTGTTGACTCATATTCAGCTTTTCGTCCACCGTAACCCCTAGGTCCTTTTCTGCAGAACTGCTGCCCAGCCATTCGGTCCCTAGTCTATAGCAGTGCATGGGATTCTTTCGTCCTAAATGCAGGACTCTGCACTTGTCCTTGTTGAACCTCATCATATTTCTTTTGGCCCAATCCTCTAATTTGTCTAGGTCCCTCTGTATCCTATCCCTACCCTCCAGCGTATCAACCACTCCTCCCAGTTTAGTGTCATCTGCAAACTTGCTAAGGGTGCAGTCCACACCATCTTCCAGATCGTTAATGAAGATATTGAATAAAACCGGCCCCAGCACCGACCCTTGGGGCACTCCACTTGATACCGGCTGCCAACTAGACAAGGAACCATTGATCACTACCCGTTGAGCCCGACCATCTAGCCAGTTTTCTATCCACCTTACCGTCCATTCATCCAGCCCATACTTCTTTAACTTGCTGGCAAGAATACTGTGGGAGACTGTATCAAAAGCTTTGCTAAAGTCCAGAAATAGCACATCCACTGCTTTCCCCTCATCCACAGAGCCGGTTATCTTATCATAGAAGGCAATTAGGTTAGTCAGGCATGACTTGCCCTTGGTGAATCCATGCTGACTGTTCCTGATCACTTTCCCCTCCTTTAAGTGGTTCAGGATTGATTCCTTGAGGACCTGTTCCATGATTTTTCCAGGGACTGAGGTGAGACTAACTGGCCTGTAGTTCCCTGGATCTTCCTTCTTCCCTTTCTTAAAGATGGGCACTACATTAGCTTTTTTCCAGTCNCAAGGCCCTGTTCATGGAACAAACAGATAAGAAATTACACGGTCTTAAGGACTCCTGCACGACATTAAAGACTCTTGGTCTCTATGTCCCGGCCCCGGCCAGGACCAAATTAAAACGGCAGCAGGGCCCCAGACAGGCCATCCACTCCAGATATGAGCCCCCTTATAAAAATTCAAGGGACTATATAAAGCGCTGACAACAGCAATCCCGGCATCCACCCCAGGGCTCTAAGGGCAAGCGGGCAGGAAAGTGCCAGATTTGATGCGACGCCTGGGGATGACTTACCAGTTTGTACCAGAGATCCACCTGACCTTCCCTTCTCCAACTGCCTATGTACTTTCCTCCTGGAGTGGTCGCTGCTGACCTCGGACCAGTGGGTCCTCAACACCGTCTCCCAGAGCTATACCCTCCAGTTACTTTCTACTCCACCCACACACCCTCCCTCCCTCCCTGTCCCTCTTCAGAAACGCCTCTCACGAGAGCTTACTTGAGCAGGAGGTGAGGCAGCTCCTTTGTTGTGGAGGTGGTGCCAGCGGAGTTCAGATACAAGGGGTACTATTTCCTTATCCTGAAGGCGAAAGGGGGACTCAGGTCCATCCTGGATCTGCGAGGCCTGAATAAGTATATGGCAAAGACCATGCGAAATTTGAGCTCTCTGGCCTCCATCATCCACTCCCTGGATCCCAGAGACTGGTACACTGCCCTTGATCTACTGGATGCGTACTTCCACATTCATATCTTTGAGGGCCACAGGCGTTTCCTCCGCTTCACAATAGGACAGGAGCACTACCAGGTTACTGTCCTCCTGTTTGGCCTATCGACGGCACCCAGAGTCTTCAGAAAGTGTATGTCTGTGGTAGCGGCCTACCTCAGGCGTCGGGCGGTCCAGATCTTTCCCTACCTCGACGACTGGCTGGCCAAAGGCAGCTCAGGTCACAGGTACAGGGTCACATATCACTCCTCCTGTCCAGGTGTACCACTCTGGGGCTGCTGGTAAACAGCAGCAAATCCACATTGGTACCGGTGCAACGCATACAGTTCATTGGCACAATTCTGGACATGACATCGGCCAGAACCTCCCTCCCACCGGACAGGTTCAAAAGCCTGAGGGAGCTAATCAGGGTGGCCACGAGGTTTCCTGTGACGACCACCAGAGCGTGCCTCCAACTCCTGGGTCATATGTCGGCTTGCACATACGTGGTTCGTCACGCCAGACTCTGGATGGGGCCCCTTCAGCTCTGGTTGGCCTCAGCATTTTCCCAGTCCAGAGACAGGATGGACAAAGTCCTCCCTGTTCCCGAGCCTGTGTTAGCCTCCATCCACTGGTGGTCCACCCCAGGGAACATGCTCTAAGGGGTTTCGTTCAGGGGCCAGTTCCCGACTGTAGAGTTGGTGTCTGATGCATCAGACTTGGGGTGGGGAGCCCAGGTGGGAAACCTCCAGACCCAAGGTCTGTGGCCCGCGCAGGAACTAGCCCTGCACATAAATGTTAAGGAGTTCAGGGCGGTCCGTCTAGCCTGCATAGCCTTTCGCTCGTGCCTAGCAGGCAGAGTGGTCAGAGTTCACGGACAACACAGCCTTGATAGCCCTCTGCCAGGAAGCCCTCAGGCTGTGGGACTTCTGTATAGCCCACAATAGCAACTTGGAAGCCCACCACTTACCGGGTGTCTGAAACTCTCGGGCGGATCAGCTGAGCCGGGACTTCTCCTCTCAGCACAAATGGTCACTGCACCTGGAGGTGATGCACAGGATTTTCTGAACGTGGGGCACTCCTCGAGTGGACCTCTTCGCAACCAGGCAGAGCCACCGCTCTCCCCGTTTCTGTTCCAGGGGAGGGCTGGGCGTGGGCGCGATCTTCCTTCTGCCCTGGGTCGGTCAGCTTTTCTATGCCTTTCCCCCAATTCCGCTGATTGGCAAGGTCTTGGAAAAGATAAAGATGGACAGGGCTCGCGTCCTTCTGGTACGGGACTCTCACGAGCTTGGCAGTCACCCCGCTGTGGCCATTGCCAACCCGCCCGGACCTTCTTGCCCAGGACCAAGGTCACCTCCTCCACCCCACCCCGACCTAGCAGCCCTCCAGCCCCTGGCATGGCTGCTCAGTGGTTAGGCCAGGAAGAGAGGACTTGCTCGGAGGGAGTCCAGTGCATCCTCCTGGAGAGCAGGAGGCCCTCCACGCATCAGGCCTACCTGGAAAAATGGTCTCGGTTTTCCCAGTGGGCCGCCTATCAGGGCATCTCTCCAGTAGCTGCCCCGATCCAGCTTATACTGGATTACCTCCTTCATCTCCGTCAAGGTGCATTTGGCAGCTATATCGGCCTTTCACCCGCTGGTACAGGGCCACACCATATTCTCTCATGCCATGACCAGTTGATTCCTTAAGGGCTTGGATCACCTTTTTCCTTACGTTAGACCCCCGGTCCCTCAGTGGGACCTGAACTTGGTTCTAGCCAGGCTAACGAGACCTCCATTTGAGCCGCTTGCTACATGCTCCTGGTCCTTATCCTTTCTTGTGGCAATCACATCTGCTAGGAGGGTCTTGGAGCTGCGGGCCCTGACCTCCGAACCTCTGTACATGGTATTCCATAAGGATAAGGTCCAGCTCCGCCTGCGTTCCTCCCTAAGGTGGTCTCTGCCTATCATATGGACCAGGACATTTTCCTGCTGGTGCTCTGTCCCAAGCCCACGAGTCCAGTGAGGAGTGCCGCTTTCACATGTTAGATGTAAGACGGGCTCTGGCTTTTTACCTAGAACATACAAAGCAGTTCAGGAAGTCTTCATCGCCACGGCCGCGTGCATGATCTCCACTCAGCGGCTCTCCAATTGGATCACTTCATGTATCCATACTTGTTACGATCTGGTGGGAGTTCCCCCGCCGGCGATTGTGAGGGCACACTTGACTAGGGCGCAAGCCTCATCGGCTGCCTTTTTGGCTCACATCCCTATTCAGGACATTTGTAGGGCTGCCACGTGGTCTTCAGTCCACATGTTCATCTCGCACTATGCAATCATCTCCCAGACTAGGGAGGACGCTGGGTTCGGCAGAGCAGTGCTCCATCCTGAGTGTCTGTGAACTCCTACCCACCTCCCACAGATATAGCTTGGCATCACCTATTGTGGAATGCACATGAGCAATCACTCGAAGAATAAAAGAAAGTTGCCTTTTACGTAACTGGCGTTCTTCGCGATGAGTTGCTCATGTCCATTCTACATCGCTCCCTCCTTCCCCTCTGTTGGAGTTGTCTGGCAAGAGGGAACTGAGGGTGGGGGGAGCGTGCAGCACCCCTTATACTGCGCCATGGTGGCACCACTCCAAGGGGCGCTGGGGCGCTCCCCTACGGGTACTGCTAAGGGAAAAACTTCCGGCACCGGTGCATGTAGCGAACACTCACACCTATTGTGGAATGAACATGAGTAACACATCTCGAAGAACACCAGTTACGGAAAAGGTAACTGTCATAGAATCATAGAATATCAGGGTTGGAAGGGACCTCAGGAGGTANTGAACAGTCTAGATCCATCCTCTTTGGAACCCCCTTTCAGGTAGTTGAAAGCAGCTAACTGTCTTATCCTTCAATTCAATACAGTTGCTTCAGCCTTATAGTTTCCCAAAGGGAAAACTTAACTTCTCTCCAAAGGGAGTTGAGAGACAAGGTGGGTGAGGGTAAGAGTGAGTAATGGACCAACCTCTGTTGGTGAAAGAGTTGAGTTTTGGAGCTAACCCAGAACACTTCTTCAGTTCTGTGTAGCCCGACAGGTCGTCTCTTCAATAAACAGCAGTTAGAACATAAGAACAGCCATACTGAGTCAGACCAGTTCATCTAGCCCACTATCTTGCCTTCCAGCAGTGGCCAATGCCAGGCGCCACAGAGGGACTGAAGAGAACAGG
>QXTE01000826.1:31078-42619 GCA_003942145.1 Platysternon megacephalum
TGAAATAACAACAGGAGCATAAAGAAAGAGAGGAGGGAACATCTCAGTGGCAGGGCTGAATGTTCCCAGGTCCCTCTGTTTGTCCATTGTTTCCATTGCAGAAGAGAAAGTTTCCATGGAATTTGACACCCTGCTTTGCACAAGGGACAGAGAAAGATCTTGCTGTTCATGCATCTGTGCAAAGAAAATTGTGCTTCTGTATGAAAGAGAGGTGGGAAATTGCCCTATGGTGGGACAATATCCTCAGGATTAAGAGCAAAGGACTCTGCCTGAGAACTGATTTAACTCCACTCATCTGGGATTTAAAAAATTCTCTTCCATGGACACGTTGTGAACTTGTGACATTGAGCCAGACTCTGGGGGTTCAGGCTGCTTTAACTCTTGGTAAAAACATGAACTTGATTCCAAGCAGAGAGATAGGAGAAGGCTGAAGCTGACTTGAGTCCCAGCCTGGGGTCTCCTGGACGGTGGGAAACATCCTTTGCTGCTACCCAGGGACAGCAGGCTACTGGCGACATACCAGGGCTGGGATGAAAGGTAATGTTGCATGAACTTTGCCATACAGGCTCCACAGGAGAGAATCTAGAGAAGGGCGAGTCATTTCTCAGCTGCATTCTCAGGAGAAGCTGGTAGCCGTCCTTGACCAGACACCCAGGAGAGCAACCACGGCAGTTCTGCGGAGCACTCTGGCTGCCAGGGAATCCAGCTAGGAGAGGGAGTGCGAGGGGCTCTGCAATTTGGGGAGGAGAGCCAGACCAGTGGGGCTGTCACAGGTGGCTTTGCCAGGGGGAGGCTCTAGGTCACATGTTGGGGGGGTGGGGAAGTAGGGACTACAGAATGTGGGACTGGTTAAAATGAAAGTGCACAAGAAACCTCCCCTTTTGCTCCAGCTAAAGGCCCTACTTTGGCCTCTCCCCCTTTCATGAAAATCTCCATCTCTACCCCAGCTCTCAGAAACCCCCTCTCTCCCATGGGTATTTTCACAGTTTCTTCCTTTTTTCATGGTCTCGTACAAATATTTTTGCCATGGAAATGATCAAGTACATTTAAAATGAGAAAAACAATCAAACAACACATCTATACCTCCTTCACCAGACATAGTGTTGTGTCTGAATTTTTCCACTGCAAAGTCTAGGCAGGCAGAGTCATCCCTACATTTACTTCACATCAGGCCCAGGACTTGCCCCTAGCACTTCTTGGGGCTGTGGGACAGAACTGAGCTTCACTGGCAGCAGCAAGGGAGGATGGTTGGGAGTGATCGATCTGTGGAATATTTTAATCCTTTTTGTATTTTTTTTTTTTTGAGATTTAAATCAATGCAACTTCCACTCCTCAGACTCTCTCCCCAGGAAATAACTTTTCTGCGCCAAGTACCCAAAACTTTGAAAAATAAGAAGGGAAATGAAATAGCCACACGATGGCGCCAGAACCTAAGGAATGAGGAGCCATATGCTTCTTCAAAGTGCATTGTGCTGAAAAGGGAGGTGGTTTCTCTTTAACCCCCAGCCTCCCCTACTCTAACCCACTAGGCCCCACTCAGCCAGGAATAGAACCCAGGAGTCCTGGTTCCCAGACCCCCCACTCTAGCCCACTAGACCCCACTCCCTGTGACAAAGGAGGAGCTCAGAGATCCCTGTGCTGTCTCCTTGCCTCCCTGCCTGTGTTGCACTTGAAACCCCAATGTGGTTTCCTTGGGAAGTTTTGAATCTTGCTCCTAGGAAGAGTGTAATTTTAGGTGCAGGTTCCAAATAGTGCAATGAACGAGCCAGAAGGGGCAGCGGTGTCGGAGCCATTGAAATAATCATAGCAACGTACTTCAGGGAAATATTTATTTAAAATGTAGCTAACACCTAGCTTTAACCTGTTTTCTTACCCTTGCTCATTATCAGAGAAGGGGCGAGAGAGTGAGGAATAGAAACAGAGACCTAGTGACTGAAGCAAACATTTTTTTTATAATTTGAGATATACCTATCTCATAGAGCTGGAAGGGACCCCGAAGGGTCATTGAGTCCAGCTCCCTGCCTTCACTAGCAGGACCAATTTTTTGCCCCAATTTTGCCCCAGAACCCTAAGTGGCCCCCTCAAGGATTGAACTCACAACCCTGGGTTTAGCAGGCCAATGCTCAAACCACTGAGCTATCCCTCCCCCCAACATTTCTCTGCTCCTTGCTTGGCTCTGTCAGTTATTTGGGATACAACTCATCCACCACCCACTGTCTCTCCTGGGCTCAATGGGCAGGAAGAGCTCAGCTGTCAGTGAGACTTGGGGAGCACAGGACATTACTGTGAGCTGCTCGAGCATTTAGATGAGAACCACCTAAACATGGAAACAAGGTGAAGGCTGCTCTAACTCATCTTGCATCTGTGGCTGTTGAAGCTACAAGGCAGAGTACTAAGCACAGCATGACCAAGGCTGGTCGCAGTAGGATCTTTGTGTGACAGGAACCGTGTGGTACAACCTGGAACTGGGACCACTGTGCCCCCTTAACTCTCTAGCCTGGGCGCTCTCTTACAATGCTGTGTTAGTGACAAGCAGCAAAACCCCTCCTGGTGCTGTGATCGCTCAGCCAACAACATGCAGCGACACACCCAACTCAGTTGCATGAATGCTCTATAAGCCACTCATGAATTCTACAGCGAGAGTCACCAGCAAATCTCCCCAGGCCTTCGCCTTGCACCTCAGAAATGTACCGTCTTTCACCGCACAAGACCCTTTCTGAACAGTACAAGCTCATTCATTAGTTCACCACTCCATCAAAAGAAAATGGACATGCACCAGCTTTTGTAATTTGAGAGGCTTTCCCAAGCACTTTGGACAAACTCACTAGTAAGTAGAAAACATTAAAATAAGTTTATTAACTACAGAAAGATAGATTCTAAGTGATTAGAAGTGTTAGGCACAGAGGTCAGAGTTTGTTACAGAGCAAATAAAAATAGAATCTCAGTCTAAATTCTATCTTGGACAGACTAAGCAAGAATTGGATCAAACAGTTTTTCCCACCCCACTGGATGTTCCAGGGAGTTTACAGTTCTTAATACACAGGCTGAATTCCCTCTCAGCCTGGGTCCAATCTCCCCAGTTCAAAGTCTTTGTCTTCCAGACAATCTCACAGGTGTTGAGATGGGGGAAGAGAGAGGCCAAGTGGTGCTGTCATCGACCCTCATTTATATTTAGGTGCTAGAAAGCTCCTTCCTGTGATGTTGGGATTAGTTAGCCCCCAATATGGCTACGGCTGGTCACAGAAGTGTCTCTCGTAGGGAGCCAGGTTTGCTATTCAAATTCTATATTTCACAAATTTCCAGATCTGGGAATGTCCAAAAAGAGCATTTCTAATAGGGAGATGTATGAATGGCACATAACGTGCACAGAAGCCCTATGGAGGTGGGGTGAGAATTAATAATATTTTGAGGATCTTTTGCAAAAAGAGACTTTACTGATAAGGTTTGTCTCCGTTCTTTTTTTCACCTTTTTCTATTATTTAGAGCAATCACTTTATTTTTTGAATATATTAATTAAACCCTAAATATTATTTAATCAATCATAAACATTAGTGTCACCTGAATTTTCCCTCTACTAGTAAGACCTAACTGAATTTTGCAAGCTTTCTGGAAAGTGAGGAGACAGTGAATTTGGGGAATTAAATCACTCTGCTTGTGGGTGGATGTTTTATGCTCACATCTCAGTGCACAAAATAACATACTAAGGCAATGCCTACACTACAGAATTATGTCAACCTAATAATTATTAAATCACTGGCGTGTGTGCACAAATGCGTATCCTCAGCCACCTGTGGCTGCTGGAAGACCGAGATACGTGGGGGTTGTTCTGCACTCTGTGGGGTGAGGATTCAGCTGGGAGAAGGGGCAGACTAGGGGAATTTGTTTTTGATTTGCAGGTATGTTGTCAGCAGGAGCCAGTGCAGATGGCCCTGGGGAGCGCCTGAGTGGTGGCCCTGGAAAGCACCCGAGTAGCAGCCGGTGCAGCGAGCACCCGAGCAGTAATCCCAGGGGCAGTCCCAGGAATCACTGGAGCAGTGATCTCGGGGGCTGCCCCAGGGCCAAACGCACCAGCCACTGCTCAGGCAGCCCCAGGCACCTGGCCCCGGGGAGCACCCAAGCAGTGGCTATTGTGGCTGGCCCCGGGGAGCGCCTGAGCAGCAATCATGGGGGCGGCCCCAGAGAGCCCCAAAACAATAGTTCCCGAGGGTGCCCCAGGGACCTTTTGAGCAGCAGCGGTCCAGGGGGTGGTTGGATCAGTGACCCCAGGGGTCGTTGGGAGAGTGGTGCCTGGGTCATCACAGCAGGAGTCAGCCCCATGGCAGGAGCAGGGCCCCTCCCCCCCCCCCTGAGCACTGGGGCCCAGGAGCAGAGATTAGGTAATGGGGATTTATAGTAAAAGTCATTGACATTTCACAGGCTGTGATTTTTTGGTTATTGCCTGTGACCAGTGTATGGCTTTTACTAAAAATACCCATGACTAAATCTTAGCCTTAGCCGTGGCACTCAGAGACTCCCAGGCAGATTTTTAATTTTTCTAATTTTTCCAGAGGATTGCCCAAGCAACAGAAGGCTGGCCTTCAATAAGTTTTGAAGTGCAGTGTGGCCTTGTTCTTCCCTCATCCACCACCCCACCCGGTGCTTCCCTCCTCCCGCACCCCTCCCGGGCTACCTTGTTAGTTATGCCCCTATTTGTGTGATGAATTAATAAAGAATGCATGATTTTGAAACAACAATGACTTTATTGCCTCTGCAAGCGGTGATCGAAGGGGGGAGGGTGGTTGGCTTACAGGGAAGTAGAGTGAACCAAGGGGGCGGGTTTTCATCAAGGAGAAACAAACAGAATTGTCACACCGTAGCCTGGCCAGCCATGAAACTGGTTTTCAAGGCTTCTCTGATGCGCAGCGCGCCCTGCTGTGCTCTTCTGATGGCCCTGGTGTCTGACTGTGCGTAATCGGCCGCCAGGCAATTTGCCTCAACCTCCCACCCCACCATAAACATCTCCCCCTTACTCTCACAGATATTGTGGAGCACACAGCAAGCAGCAATAACAGTGGAAATATTGGTTTCACTGAGGTCTAACCGAGTCAGTAAACTGCACCAGCGCACTTTTAAACATCCAAATGCACATTCTACCACCATTCTGCACTTGCTCAGCCTATAGTTGAACAGCTCCTGACTACTGTCCAGGCTGCCTGTGTATGGCTTCATGGGCCATGGCATTAAGGGGTAGGCTGGGTCCCCAAGGATAACTATAGGCATTTCAACATCCCCAACAGTTATTTTCTGGTCTGGGAAGTAAATCCCTTTCTGCAGGTATTCAAACAGACCAGCGTTCCTGAAGATGCGAGCATCATGTACCTTTCCCGGCCATCCCATGTTGATGTCGGTGAAACGTCCCTTGTGATCCACCAGTGCTTGCAGCACCATTTAAAAGTACCCCTTGCAGTTTATGTTCTGGCTGCCAAGGTGCTCCGGTGCCAGGATAGGGATATGGGTTACGTCTATCACCCCACCACAGTTAGGGAATCCCATTGCAGCAAAGCCATCCACCATGACCTGCATAGGAAGGGCTGTGGGTTGGGACTAAGGGGCACTGGGAATAGGGGGGACAAGCCCAAGCATCTACACTGTAATTTTATAACCCTGCACCACAAGCCCCAGAAGCCTGAATCAGCTGACCCAGAGTTTGAGAATAGTGACTTGGGTGCGTTAATGGCAGTGTAGACATAGCCTAACATTATGTCCACACTGCAATGAAACACCAACGGCTGTCCTGGTCCAGCTCAGGCTCCCGGGGCTTGTGCTGTGGGGTGGTAAGTTTGCAATGTAGACATCTCGGCTCAGGCTCAGTACTGGGCTCTGGGACCCCACAAGGCTGGGAGGGAGTTTAGCAAGCGAAAAAGGTAAAATGGCAGTGGAGTATTACTGTGGACTCAATGGCATTTCTCCATTGCTCTGTCTGCTTTGGGGCAGGGACAATAACACGTCCTGCTGCATTCGTTATTTCAAAGGGTGGTTGAGGATTTTCATTCTCAGACACGGTGCACAAAGCAGGACTCAACCCTCGGTGTAAACTAAATGAGCTGCCCACAGATTCTGGCAGCCTCAATGAGGCATTTGGTGTGAGAGCTCAGACCTGCCCCTGTCCCAGAGGGAGGGGGTCATTTGCGTGGGGACTGGACCACTGACCTATCAGCTCTTAACACCCAAACTTTCAGTAACTCTATTATCAGTGCCTGTGTTTAATTTAAACCATAAAAACAGCCACTGGGATAGACCAAAGGTCCATCTAGCTCTGTATTTTGTTTTCTTACAGTAGCCAATAGCAGGTGCCCCAAAAGCCACTCAACAAGGCACCACTGGGAGTTGAACCCAGGATCTCCTGTTTACTAAACAGGTGCTTTAGCCAGCTAAGCCACGGTGCCTGCCTCTGGCTAGTGCATTGTGTCTGCCCACAGCTGACTCCCCGCCAACCCCACCAGGGCCTGACAAGCTTTGCTTGTGTTTGGATTCTGCAAAGCAGAGGAGCAGGTGA
Source organism: Platysternon megacephalum (assembly GCA_003942145.1). Classification (NCBI taxonomy): domain Eukaryota; kingdom Metazoa; phylum Chordata; order Testudines; family Platysternidae; genus Platysternon; species Platysternon megacephalum. The sequence continues at coordinate 37,614 of QXTE01000826.1, forward strand.
AGTTTTCCTTGCAAGCTGTGTGTGTGTGTGTGTGAATCTTTGGCCAGGTCTGCACTACAAACTTATTTCAGCAGAATTATATTGCTCAGGTGTGTGAAAAACACACAACGCTCCCTCGGTCGGCAGCTTGTGGCTGGTGTACACACTGCAATGCCACGTCTGGTGACAAAACTGCCCTGGTTTGGTGACAAAATAAAACCACCTCGACGAGAGGCCTAGAGCTTTTTGCAACAAACGTAAAGGGACAAAGTGTCAGTATAAATGCTGCTGGTCATTATATCACCATAACTAACCTCCACCAGTATCCCACAATGCCCGCCGTGAACTCGCCTGCCCTGCATTCCTGATACAGAGGCTGGGCCCCTCCCCTTTCATCGCTCCGGGAAGTTCTGACAGCTGAGCCTGCTGCTCTGCTCCGGCAGCCAGGAGCAAATCACTGCCGTGGAATGCTGCTCTCTCCCGCACTGCGAACACAGAGCAGGGGCGGCGGAAGCTTCCTTATAGTAGAGAGGCCCCTGGCATCTGAACCGTGGAACCCCTATGACGCCCCTTTCTCTAAGGCCTCTCACTCACTCCGCCCCTTCTCCCTGAGGCCCTGCCCCACCCCTCCCCCCAAGGCCACACCCACAGAACAAGTCTTCTCCACAAGACTCCACCTTGTCCCCACCACTGTCGTTCATCCTTACGGCTGGTAAAAAGTTCTGGGGCCATGGTCCTCTAAACCCCCTGTTCTGGTGCCCCTGACACAGAGCTAGGCAGGCAGAGGTGTGTGTGTGTGTGTAGCGGGGGCTGATGTCGGTGCTGCAGAAAAGGACCTAGGGGTTACGGTGGACGAGAAGCTGGATATGAGTCGACAGTGTGCCCTTGTTGCCAAGAAGGTTAACGGCATTTTGGGCTGTATAAGTAGGGGCATTGCCAGCAGATCGAGGGACGTGATCGTTCCCCTCTGTTCGGCACTGGTGAGGCCTCATCTGGAGTAATGTGTCCAGTTTTGGGCCCCACACTACAAGAAGGATGTGGAAAAATTGGAAAGAGTCCAGCGGAGGGCAACAAAAATGATTAGGGGGCTGGAGCACATGAGTTATGAGGAGAGGCTGAGGGAACTGGGATTGTTTAGTCTGCAGAAGAGAAGAATGAGGGGGGATTTGATAGCTGCTTTCAACTACCTGAAAGGGGGTTCCAAAGAGGATGGATCTAGACTGTTCACAGTGGTACCAGATGACAGAACAAGGAGTAATGGTCTCAAGTTGCAGTGGGGGAGGTTTAGATTGGATATTAGGAAAAACTTTTTCACTAGGAGGGTGGTGAAGCACTGGAATGGGTTACCTAGGGAGGTGGTGGAATCTCCTTCCTTAGAGGTTTTTAAGGTCAGGCTTGACAAAGCCCTGGCTGTGATGATTTAGTTGGGATTAGGTCCTGCTTTGAGCAGGGGGTTGGACTAGATGACCTCCTGAGGTCCCTTCCAACCCTGATATTCTATGATTCTATGAGGCCTCACCAATGTTGAATAGAGGGGAACGATCACGTCCCTCAATCTGCTGGCAACGCTCCTACTTATTAGGGCATTAGCCTTCTTGCTGTTAGCCTTCTTGGCAACAAGGGCACACTGTTGACTCATATCCAGCTTCTCATCCACTGTAACCCCTAGGTCCTTTTCTGCAGAACTGCTGCCTAGCCATTCGGTCCCTAGGCTGTAGCAATGCATAGGATTCTTCTGTCCTAAGTGCAAGACTCTGCACTTGTCTTTGCTGAACCTCATCCGATTTATTTTGTCCCAATCCTCTGATTTGTCTAGGTCCCTCTGTATCCTATCCTTACCCTCCAGGGTATCTACCCCTCCTCCCAGTTTAGTGTCATCTGCATCTTATACCATGCTATGGTGGCGCCACTCCAGGAGTCGATAGGGTTGCTCCCCTATGGGTACTGCTAAGAGAAAAACTTCTGGCACCGGTGCACGTGGCGAGCACACACACCTATTGTGGAATGCACATGAGCAATCACTCGAAGAAGAATATTTAATATTATAAATAAATGAGTCTAAACCCGAGCTTCCTGTTTTCAAACTGGTTTTCCAACTAAGTTCTCAATTCTCTTCTATCAAGGGCTCCAGGATGCCTGCGCACCCCAGCAGAAGTGTCAAGGAGAAAGCCCCTCAGTGCCACTCTTAATTGCAGGTGGATTGTTCAGTGGCAGGGGGAGTTGGTTTGTTTGCTGCTCAGAAAAGGTATCTGGGCACCAGATCTCCCTGCTTCTTCTAGCACACCCCTGGCTCCTTCCCTGCCCCAGTAACTCCTGGTCTTACATTCACTTAGCCACAAGCCTTTCACAGCCTTCTCTGACATGGTGCCAACTGCGCTGTCTCATAATCTAAACGTCCTGAGTTTGAGCTTCAGAGAGGGCAGATAGTTGGCTCCCTGCTTCAGCTTTTCCTAAAGAGACTGGAGCAAACTGATTTCTGGACAACCCCCCACCCATCTAACACACACACAGACTTTTCTAAGACATTAACACTTCCTTCTCTTTTATGACTCTTTCCTGCAGCTGGAAATACCAGTTCCTGGAGACCCTTTCCACAGAGAACACAACCACAATGCAATGACAAAGTTGGGGCCTGCCAGGTTGTCGTGGGCAAGTAGTTAAGGGGATGCATTAAAAATCTAACAGAATCATCCCCTCCCCCCTGCTCTACCCCAAAGCAGCTTCAAATCTTGATGACACTGATTCTTCGATTCCACTGCCTCAGCATCAACCCCCACTGAAGGCCAGTGAAGAGTCCTTAGATCCCTGTTCATATTTCAGACCCCAGCCGGTGCAGCATCCCTGCCCAGCAACTCACCATCTGCCCCAGGAGAACCAGCTGGTGGGCTGCATCCATAGGCAGACAGCTTATACCGCTCCCCTCAGAGCAGCAGCCGCAGCTGTTGATAGCTAATCCCCATTGTGACAAAGTTCCTCCTCTACCTTGGTGGGGCCTGCGCTTATTGGCGGATTTGCTCACCTCACAGGTTCACCCTGTGGGTCGGGAACAGTCCAGAGACCTTCCCCTCTGGTAGAAACCACAGTCCAGGTCAATTCCTCCTGTGTTTGATCAGGAGTTGGGAGGTTTGGGGGGAACCCAGGCCCGCCCTCTACTCCGGGTTCCAGCCCAGGGCCCTGTGGACTGCAGCTGTCTAGAGTGCCTCCTGGTACAGTTGCACAACAGCTACAACTCCCTGGGCTACTTCCCCATGGCCTCCTCCCAACACCTTCTTTGTCCTCACCACCGGACCTTCCTCCTGATGTCTGATAACGCTTGTACTTCTCAGTCCTCCAGCAGTACGCCTACTCACTCTCAGCTTCTTGCACACCTCTTGCTCCCAGTTCCTCACATGCACTTCCTCTCCTCTGGCTCCCTGGCTCCCCCTGGCCTGACTGGAGTGAGTCCTTTTATAGCATCAGAGGGGCCTTAATTAGAGTCAGGTGCTTAACAGCCTCACCTGTCTCTTAGCGGGTTAATTGGAGTCAGGTGTTCTCATTAGCATGGAGCAGCACCTGCTAAGGTCACTCAGGGAACAGAAAACTGCTTATCCAGTGGCCAGTATATCTCCCTTCTACTACTCTGCTGTTCCCAACTGGTCTGGATCTATCACATATCCCTCCCCACTGCTCAACACCAAGGGGTTGGGCAGCTTGGGACGCCAGACAGTGTACACGTGATAAGCCATCGGTGTTGCCATAGCAACTCCCTGCTCGGTGCTGTATGCGGAACTGGAAAGGTTGGCGGGATAAGAACCACCTGGTTACCCTTGTGTTCTTTTCCTTGTTTCGTTGCATCCATTGAAGAGGGGCATGGTCGGTCACGAGGACAAATCTGCACCCCACCAGGTAGTAACGCAACGTTTCCATGGCCCATTTTACGGCGAGGCATTCTCTCTCTACCACTGCGTATTTTTGTTCCCTCGGAAGGAGTTTCCTGCTGAGGTAGAGAATTGGGTGTTCCTCTTCCCCAACCATCTGCGACAGGACAGCCCCTAACCCCACCTCGGATGCATCTGTCTGAAGGATGAATTCCTTGGTGAAATCCGGGGCTATCAATACGGGGTTACTGCAGAGAGCAGTCCGTAGGTCCGCAAATGCCCTCTCTGCTGCGTCGGACCATCTCACTGGATCCGGACCACGGGCCTTCACTAAGTCCGTTAGGGGACTCACCCTTGTGGCAAAATGGGGAATGAAACGCCGGTAATACCCCACCACCCCTAGGAATGCTCGGACCTGCTTCTTACTACTTGGCCATGGCCAATTTTGGATGGCCTCTAACTTGTTCAGTTGAGGTTTTACCAGACCTTTTCCTACCACGTAGTCAAGATATTTGGCCTCTGTGAACCCCACAGCACACTTAATAGGGTTTGCCGTAAGGCCAGCTCGCCTGACGGTATCAAGGACCGCCCCCACCTTCTTCAAGTGGGTTTCCCAGTCTGGGGTATNGAATGCTCGGACCTGCTTCTTACTACTTGGCCATGGCCAATTTTGGATGGCCTCTAACTGGTTCAGTTGAGGTTTTACCAGACCTTTTCCTACCACGTAGCCAAGATATTTGGCCTCTGTAAACCCCACAGCACACTTAACAGGGTTTGCCGTAAGGCCAGCTCACCTGACGGTATCAAGGACCGCCCCCACCTTCTTCAAGTGGGTTTCCCAGTCTGGGGTATGAATCACCACGTCATCCAAGGAGGCCGCAGCATAGCTGGCATGGGGGCGTAATAACTTGTCCATGAGGCGCTGAAAGGTAGCTGGGGCCCCATGTAGTCCAAAAGGAAGGACCGTATACTGGAAAAGACCCTCTGGTGTAGAGAACGCCATCTTCTCCTTTGCATCTTTGGCTAGGGTAATCTGCCAGTACCCCTTTGTCAAGTCTAGGATCGTTAAGCACCGAGCATTCCCCAGATGGTCCACTAATTCGTCTATGCAGGGTATAGGGTAGGCATCAAACTGGGATATCTCATTTAGTCGCCGGAAGTCATTGCAGA
>QXTE01000826.1:43033-60134 GCA_003942145.1 Platysternon megacephalum
TACTGGTGGCCCCGAGCTGTCTTCTCCAGCGGTCCCACTAGGTCCATGGCTATTCGCTCAAAGGGGACCTCTATGATGGGAAGGGATACTAAAGGTGCCTTCAAGTGGGGACGGAGACTGTGCAGCTGACACTCTGGGCAGGACGCACAGTAACTCTGCACTTCTTCATGTACTCCAGGCCAGAAGAATCATCGCAGGACCCGTGCCAGGGTCTTTTCTACCCCCAAATGCCCCCCAAAAAGATGACTATGGGCAAGACTTAATACAGCGTTCTGGTGTTTTTGAGGTACTAGGATCTGCTGTACCTTCTACCCCTGTACTGGTGCAACCCGGTATAAGAGATCCTTCTTCATTATGAAGTAGGGTCCTGGCCCCTGGGTATTCCCTTCCACGGGGACCCCAACTATTTCGGTCACCTCCTTCCTGATGTTGTCATACCTTGGGTCTTCTGCCTGGTCCCGTCCAAAATTTCCTCTCCCGGGGCTAATATGCCCAAGATCTAGGGGCCCAGTCTCTGTTGCCTCTACTGGTTCAGAGGCGTTAGGGTGGGGGTCAGACTCGGGTGCTTCTTCCTCCTGTGTGGCCTCCTTTTCAGCTGCTCGGGTCCACCTACCTACGAGAGCGACCCTCTGGCTTTGGGTAGGTATTCGGGTTCCCAAGGCCTTAGCTGCCCTTCTTTCCCTTTTCATCTTTCTACCCTGTCTGGGAGTGGAGAACAAATCTGGGGATAGTTCAGAGANTTGGGAGTTTAGAGACTACACCTGCGGCTACCTCAGTCGTGTTCCCTTGGATCTCGATTTTTACTCGGATGGTGGGGTAATAACGAACTGTCCCATGGACGCAGGTTATCCCCGTACGCTTAGCCCACAGCAGCTGACNCGGATGGTGGGATAATAACGAACTGTCCCATGGACGCAGGTTATCCCCGTACGCTTAGCCCACAGCAGCTGACTCCGTTTCACGAGCTTCCCCGAGACAAGCGTGATAGCACTTCCTGAATCAACCAGTGCCATGGTCTCTACCCCATTTAGTTTCACTGGTCTGGTGTACATATGTGGGGTTAGTGAAACCCCCACAAGGTGGATTAGGGAACATGGGTCTGCCCAGTTCCCCAGGTTACACTGCATCGGCTCCTCGGCATTGGGACACTGTGCAGCTATGTGTCCCCGCTCCCCGCAGGCATAACAGCTGTATGGAGCCCTAGGCGTTCCCCGGTCTCTTGGTTTGGGAAGTCTAACATCACAATCCTCTTCTCCCTCAGTGCTCCGACTCTTTGTGGCCTCTGGTGGGACTTCAGCCCCTCTCTTTTTCCACCTGGGCCCTCCTGGTGGCCCAGTCACCCAAGCTTTAGGGCTTGGTGCTGCTAGTTTAATCCGGGGTGCCTCTTCCTTGACTGGTCGGGTCAGCTCCCTCGCTGTCCTTCGCCTCTCTACCAGGGCGACCTCGTCATAGGTGGAGGGTTAGTTCTGGCTTACCCAGGCGCGAAGGTCTGGCGGTAGTCCCCTCATATATCGGTCGATGACCAGAACCTCTAGTATCTCTTCCGGACTCCGTGACTCCGTTCGCAACCACTTTCGTGCGAGATGGATGAGGTCATACAATTGGGACCGTGGGGTTTTGTCTTCTTGGTATCTCCACTTGTGATACCGCTGGGCCCGCACTGCGGTCGTTACCCCAGATCTGGCCAGGATCTCTGCTTTCAGCTGGGGGTAGTCTGCTGCAGCCTCTTCAGGGAGATCATGGTAGGCCTTTTGGGCCTCCCCACACAGGAATGGGGCAAGGATGCCAGACCACTGATCTCGAGGCCAGGCCTCCCATAGGGCTGTCCTCTCAAAGGCCAGAAGGCACCCTGAGAAGCCTCTCTTCTGCAGACTAAAGTCCACTTCCCTCAGCCTCTCCTTGTAAGTCATGTGCCCCAGTCCCCTAATCATTTTCATTGCCATCTGCAGGACTCTCTCTAATTTGTCCACATCCTTTCTGTAGTGGGGTGCCCAAAACTGGATTCAGTACTCCAGATGTGGCCTCACCAGTTCAAAATAGAGGGGAATAATCACTTCTCTCAATCTGCCATCAACTCTCCTATTAATGCAGCCCAAGAGGCCATTAGCCTTTTTTTTTTTTTAAATATGGAGATATACCTATCTCATAGAACTGGAAGGGACCATGAAAGGTCATTGAGTCCAGTCCCCTACCTTCACTAGCAGGACCAATTTTTTGCCCCAGATCCCTAAATGGCCCCATCAAGGATTGAACTCACAACCCTGGGTTTAGCAGGCCAATGCTCAAAGCACTGAGCTATCCCTCCCCCCCTTCTTGGCAACAAGGGCACATTGTTGACTCATATCCTGCTTCTCGTCCACTGTAACCCCGAGGTCCTTTTCTGTAGAACTGCTGCTTAGCCAGCCTGTCCCCAGCCTGTAGCAGTACATGGGATTCTTCCATCCATCTTCTCCTTCTTGAATTTCCTCAGATTTATTTTGGCCCAATCCTCCAATTTGTCTAGATCACTCTGGACCCAATCCCTACCCTCCAGCACTTGGATTCCTGACATGCTTTCACAGAGGGAAGAGCACATGTTCCATGATTTCCTAGGGCAGAGTTTTAGGGTTATTTTGATTCAGGGAGCTATGCTATAGGGTGCTTTCCCTGTGTGGATTTGACAGGTGGATCAACATAGATGCACATTGTGACCCTTCTCAGGGTGCTGAGGGCTGTGAGTCTCCTTGTTGCCATCTGCCACTAGTAAGAGGGATTTTTTCCATTTGGCAGCTGGATGTTAATGACCAAACTCACCCAGCCTGTCAGCCACTCAAGCACCCTCCTCTGAGCTACAGCAGCCCTGTCAGTTGCCAATAGAGGCACCCTAACCCGAGTTCCTTCAATGTGTCCTCCTCTGGCATCCAGCCCCGATCACCAGATACTCAGAGAAATCCCAGATCCTTTCTTCCCGAAGCAATGGTATATCCCAGGTTACCAGTTTTGCTGTAGACCACTGCTCTCGTATCACACACAGCACTTGTGTACAGTTATTGAACAAACAGAAAATTATTTAACAAGGGATAGAGATTTAAACAGAAAAAAATGTGAGTGATGGAAACCAACTGTTACCAATAAAACAAAATCACAAAATGCAACCTACACTTCTGAATAGTTACCTTTCCTATCTATGTAGGTTCTCACCTCACACTTCAGTCTACTGCAGTGATTGCTAGTCCCTAGGAGCCAGGGCCCTGCCTTTCGTGAAGCACCACTGGTCGTTAGGGATCTCCTTGGTGAATGGACCCAGAGTGTTTTTCTCCACCCTGTTTTAAACTGAATCAGTCTTTTGTCTTTATTCACAGAAAGAACGATCTCCTCATTGTCATATTGTCCTTTTCACTTCCACAGGATTTCCATGTCTATAGTTTGTCTTTGATGGTTTTCTATTGGCTTTTCTGGGTTGGTGCAAAGGTTGATAATGGAGCAATACATCCCATAACTGGTTAGCAAGGGATGGGTGACAATTCCCTCCCACTTGACTGGGCCAGCCACACCAAGACCTATGACTGGGGTGACTCAGTTTCATGACAATACCATATGGGCATAATTTTCCATGTACTTACATTACTCCTACAATATGAATCGTACACACCTCACAGTGATTAGGAGTAACAATAATTTACAAGTTTTCAGTAGAGATCTCACTGCCATGCTTCCTGGATAAATATCATAAAATCAGTGTATTAGGTGTGGCGAGTTTGTCAGGTCTGAGACAGGAGTTGCTTGTGAATAACAGTGACCCCTTTGCTAACTGGCACCAATGAGCTTTTGTCACACATGCACTGAGGTATACAGTCACACCCTGATATAACAGAAAGGCCAGAACAAAAAACAGAGACAGGAACAATAAGATACTTAATGACAATGGTTGGAACTCTCCTTTTCCTGGATATTGATGGTTGACGATTGCAGCTTTCCTACCTGCTGGACACATCCTGTGACAGATGTCAGGCCTTTCCTTTGCAAATTAGAGAAGTGGGAAACTCAGTGACCCTTACAGGCTAAGTGGGTAAAAAGTTATACAACTTGTCTCCTCGAGTAGTTTTCCTTTTAATAGAAATTGACTTTGAAACTAAGCAAAATAAGTTCTATTTGAAATACAAAAAATTTAAATCTATACTTGCCAATATTCTCTTATTCACTCTTTCTCACACACATTCTCCCACCCCAACCTTTGGAGTGAGGTTTTCTACCAGAACTCCTTACACTACAAGGGGTAAATTAGATCAAATTAACTTTTCAAGATTAGCCATCATTTGCTGTACGACTAACAAAACAAAAAACAAGACAACTTTCAGTTTTCCAAAATAATTCTGATCACACAATTAGTCTCTTACTCGTTAACCAATAACTTCACCTATAATTTCATTTTCATTGGAAACAACACCATATTCAAAGATGACAAATTCTTGTCACGTGTTAGTTTTCTTTTAATCCCCACTGCCAACAACTGAACATTGGCTCAAGTTGTGGTTTGTCCCAAGGCAGGTCCCACCCACTTCTGTGAGTTCATATCTCTCTGGTTCTTCTGCCATGTGTGTTGGTGGAAGGGGTCTCCTATATGGGAATGTTTACATCATGAGGAAAAATACCTCTCTTCTCACACTTTTTAATCTTTCAAAATAGGAGGAGGTAGGGGAGAAGTGATGTAAATGCATAAAACACAAGAGAAAACTGTCTGGTCTACACTAAAGACATTTATCGGTATAACTATATTGCTCAGGGGTGTGAAAAATCCACACCACTGAGCAACGTAGTTACACAGCCCTAACCCCCTGTGTAGATAGCGCTACATCAGCAGGAGAGCTTCTCCTGACAACATAGCCACCACTTGCGGGACCTGGACTAATAAAGTTTGACGGGAGAGATCTCTACCATTGGCTTGGAGCATCTGTAATAGCAGCGCTACAGCAGTGCAGTTACCAACATCAGCTTAATTGTGCAGCCAGAGCGTCAGACACAAAACCATAGAATCAGGACTCAACATGCGAGTATCCGGAAGTCTGAAACTGGAGCCCGACACATTCGTTGCCTCATTGGCTACCATCATTTCTACAGCCTGAAAGTCCTTGTTACCCATTCAGGCAGCCAGTTTGGGATCCACGGGGAAGGAACGTCCTATGAAGCACTCTCTCTTTGGATCCAAACAGTGAAGGATGATTGTTCTCAGACTAACCCTGGTATCCTTTGGAACTGTAATCAGTGACACTGCACTAGGAAGTGGAGTTGTACAAACAATTTTCCTTGGGTCATTGGTCACCATAGCTTCCTTTACTGGGGTGGAAACCAAGAACTGAGTATGTATTCTTTCAACCCCAGTTCTTTCCAAATCCTTGGTCTTGGTTAGGGTAAATTTACAGTTCTCTGAAGTAGAATCCTTTACAAAACCACTCCAAATCTCAGCAGTGTTAGTGATGAATGGCTTCCCAAAACATGCCCAGCTTTTTTTAATTTGGTGGCACAGTTCCAGTCAAGGGACTGGATAGAGGCCTGGAACAGAATCCCTGTTAGTTACCAGAGCTGGAGTTTCTATTCAAAAATAGCTATTTATCTGCAGCTATTAGATTTCCAACACTGATTTAATTTTATATGCATTTTTAGCAACTACAAAGGATAAATTCAACAAAAAAACCCACTTCTATTTCCTCAACATCTGCGTCATGAAGGGCAGCATCTCCCATACCATAGGATTAGCTAGGAGAGCTCTTCTGTGGGGCCTGGGGTACAAATGCTTTGGGAACCAAATACATGGACATTTTGCCTAGTTCAAAATCACTTACCGTGGAATTCTCTCCCCAGATCATCTGAGACAATATTGACTTAAACAATTGAACTACACTGTGATCATATGCACTTCCTTCAGTTAGTTGGGGTTCTGCTGTTGTTCACCATTTCCAAGTGGAGATTTTAAATCACAGCTGTTTCTTTGTTAGCATGTCCAGTAAATTCTGTCTCCTGTTGACAGAACTGCACTTGAACTTTCTCCATGTCATCATGGAGGGGTGGGGGAAAATCAAAGCTGAAGTGAAAAATGATGACTTTAGCAAATGGTCATTTCTCCTAAAGTCTCCAATAAATCTGAGCTACATCCTATCAAACTGAACTAATATCCAATTGGGTGACCAAAGAGCATTCAGGAAAGATAGAAACCCACATCACAGAGAGAGAGAATACATGACAATGAAAGTGTGGAGTGAAATTCCAGAACAGTTTACATCTGATTATTCAGAATCCAGACAAGAGATTTCCCCTTATCACTTTCTCCTCTGATCCATTGAAACCAGCTTCACTCAGCACTGTCTCAATAGTCACTTATGCTATTTACAAAATTTTTAGTATCCTTCCATCCCTATAATGGGGGACAGAACAGCCACCTTGCCAGAAGTGGCTTTACCAATAGATGGAACCTGGGATTTAAACTCCAAATGATCAAACTGTGTTTGGGATCCATTTGAATTCCCCTCCCAGGTCTTTGATACTTTCATCTCCAGTCGTAGCGACTCTGATATAGGATTAAAGAAGTCAAAATATCATCTCCAAGCACAGACAGCTGAGAACGCTTCATCACACGACACTCTTGAGAAGTGGATGGATAGAATGTGAAGAAGATAAACTCTGCATGGCTCAGACAAAAGGTAACAGTTCTGCAGTGATGAGGAAGGAGGGAATCTCTGAGTCACCCCATCTCCTTCCAGTGTCACAGAGGCTGAAATGACACTTTTTTCCCTGCCCCTGCTCCTCTTCATTTAAATATAATTTGAAAAGGTCCCAATATAACTGCTCTTCAGCACAACCAAGAGCAACGTGAGAACAACTGGCAATGATACAATCTGTATCATTGGTTACTCTAACAATAACTTTGTAATAGGAGGAATGGTATAAATTTGATGCTCCCTGGCTCCTGATAGGAAGGGCACACTTGAATTACTCATGGGACAATGGAGTTGACAGAAAGGACAAATGGGTCAACTTCAAAACAGGGTGAACAGCAAAAGGCAAAAATGGGCCACTCATCTGGACAAGCTGAGGAATAGCGGTGCTGTAAACAGTTCAAACAGCTTTAAAAGTTACTATGTGGGAATCAGAAAAAGTATTAAAGAAAAAAAGGTACTGATAGCCCTAGAGGTTTTTATGGTCTTGATCTCCCTTGCAGATTCTCCGATGGCTAACATGGGCTGAGTGCTAAGCGAAGGTATTCGCACACTCACTGCTTTCATAGGTTCGCTCACCTGTGTGGATTCTCTGATGCCTAATAAGGTATGATTTTTGAGTGAAGTTTTTCCCACACACACTGCATTCATAGGGCCTCTCCCCTGTGTGGATTCTCTGATGTTGAAAAAGGCCTGAGCTGGTAGTGAAGTTTTTCCCACACTCATGGCATGCATAGGGCCTCTCCCCTGTGTGGATTCTCTGATGATCAGAAATGTCTGAGCTGCTAGTAAAGCATTTTCCACACTCACTGCATTCATAGGGCCTCTCCCCTGTGTGGATTCTCTGATGGTGAAAAAGGCCTGAGCTGGTAGTGAAGTTTTTCCCACACTCATGGCATTCATAGGGCCTCTCCCCTGTGTGGATTCTCTGATGATGAAAAAGGCCTGACCTGTAAGTGAAGCTTTTCCCACACTCACTGCATTCATAGGGCTTCTCCCCTGTGTGGATTCTCTGATGATCAGAAAGGTCTGAGCTGCTAGTAAAGCATTTTCCACACTCACTGCATTCATAGGGCTTCTCCCCTGTGTGGATTCTCTGATGAACAGAAAGGGCTGATCTTTGGGTGAAGCTTTTCCCACACACACTGCATTCATAGGGCCTCTCCCCTGTGTGCATTCTCTGATGCCTAATAAGGTGTGAGCTGTGATGAAAGGTTTTCCCACACTCACTGCATTCATAGGGCCTCTCCCCTGTGTGGATTCTCTGATGTTGAGAAAGGCCTGATCTGTGAGTGAAGCTTTTCCAACACTCACTGCATTCATAGGGCCTCTCCCCGGTGTGGATTCTCTGATGTTCAGAAAGGTCTGATCTTCGAGTGAAGTTTTTCCCACACTCAGTGCATGTATTTTTTGTCTTTCCCCTGAGGATTTCCTGCTGTGTTCTGGTTTCCTTGAGGCCCTTCTGAGTTCCCCGATAGGAAATAAATGTACCCACTTTCTCCCCTGGCTGGTTTCCCAGCTCTCTTTCTGGTCTGTGCTGAATCTCACAGGATTTTCCCTGCTCATGACTCCTGGACACATTCCTTTTCGATGTTTGCGATAATGCTCTGTGTTTATCCACTTGCTCAACATTTCCCTGCTGAGAATTCTGCTCCTCTTCCTCATATACCATTGCATCACCTGCTGTGATAAAGACAGAAACCTCAAACAGGGATAGAAAGGGGAAGACCAAACCAAAACAAGTGCTGGAGAGAGGTCAAATAAAAATCAGGAACTGAACTCCCACAAACAGGAGAGAGGAGGGGATCAATTCAGCCTTCACATCCCATCCAACTTCGCAGGGGGAAGGGAGGAAGCTACTGCCTGATGTCTGCTAGGATCTATAGGAAGCCATGAGCTATATTTACCCTGAGGATACGACCCGTGCTAGGGACAATAATGAACCAAGAGAGCTCCCAAGGGCTTTGTAGGGCATCCCAGATGTTTCCTTCAAGCACTTAGAGATTCTGAGTTGGTTTAATGTTTCCTCACCTGTGCAGGGAGATCTCAGGATCTCTCTTTCCTCTGAACCCTGGAGGTCTGGGACCCATGACTCTTCCCGTTGTTCCAGCTGGGAGATCACATCACGTTGGGAAACTGGAAATCCTGCACAGATGAAAGAAAACAAAGGAGTTCAGTTGATTTCATAAGACTTGGTCATAAAAAACATTCTATTAATTTATCTTCAGTGCTTAGTGTGACATGGCGTGCCTGGGGCAGTCCCCACTGAAAATGCCAAGGTCAGGGCAGGCTGAAAAAGGGAGAGCAGATGCTCCCAAAACTGGTGGTTAACACTGAAGTTAAACTCACCGACCAGTCACAAACTGTGCTTCTGATCCCCCACACTGGTTATCGAGAAGCTGAAAAAAGAAATCACACAGCCCCCTTTATTGCATTCCAGTTCTCTGACTCCCAACCAGCACCTAGGTCCAGTACAGTGAGAGGTTATTTAAAAACTCTGCTCACAAACAAAATGTTCTTCTGACCCCAAAGGGTCAGCCACATTACAAGGTCACTATAGGTTTGGATCTTACCCAAAATACCATGCTGCCAGCCAATCCTTTAGCATCTAAACTAAATGTTTAGAAGAAAGAAAGATCGAAAGAACGAAATTAAATGGGAAAGCAGTCAGATACATTCCATAATCTATATATAGGGTTCTTAGCAGTATTGGTGAGTTGCTGGCTTGAAAGTCCATCTGGAACACATCCACAGCTTGGATGGGTCATTCAGTCCTTTGTTCAAGGCTTCAGTTTGTAGAGAAGTTGCTCCAGAGATGGGAAGAGGGATTGAAGACAAAATGGAGATGATGCAGCTGCCCTTTATATTCCTTTTGCCATGTGGCTTGTACTTCCTGTGTCCCAAACACAAGCTTCACAGCACATGGCATGGAAAAGCCTTGGAGTTCTCAGTACACAGGCATATCCCTGCATGTCTTGCTGACTCAATAGGCGTATCCCCTTGTTCCTTTCCATGGGCTCATTGTACAGCTGATGACCCTGGATGGGCCATTAAACAGGCTAGGCAGTGCTGACGCCAATATGTCTGGGGGTGTCACCCAGAAACACTACACAAGACGTGAGATATAGATATGTAGGGTATATCTCTATTTCCAAATACAATGGTGATACAACTAGAAACAAAATGATCATGCTTGGAAAATTGTAACATTTTCCCTGACACCTTACATGGCATATCTAGCATGAGTGATTGCAATTTTATCATATTGGTATTAATAATAATATAAAGTGTCTCACAATTCCATACAGTGTCACACTTAGTAAATCAGTGAATTCGCAGGATCAGCTCCCCAGGTCCTT
This sequence comes from Platysternon megacephalum, assembly GCA_003942145.1. NCBI lineage: Eukaryota > Metazoa > Chordata > Testudines > Platysternidae > Platysternon > Platysternon megacephalum. The sequence continues at coordinate 53,082 of QXTE01000826.1, forward strand.
GAAGATGCCGAACACTCTCGTTATGAGGGATTGAAATACCCACATATCTGCTAGGAACACACACAGACAGACACTATGTCAGTCTGTACCCCTATGTTCACTCTTTTAGAAAATTATGATCAATTTTGTACATCGTATGGTATGTGAGGTATCACTTGAAATCGCATAATCTACTGAATATTATCCTCCTGTTAAAATGTGTAGCAACACTGGATGTAAAGTCATGAGATTTTACTGTATGATATTACTGAAAAAGTTACAATTCTGGGGAACATCCACAGAACAGTTCCTCAGAGACAGCAAGGCAAACAGCTGGTCAAATAGCCATTCTCCGGCAGGGGGAAGGTGTGAAGAAGATATTTACATTCCATCACAGGGACCACTTGAAGCTCATATCTACAAAAGACAGCCTGTCACCATGACTCAGCTGAGAACTGAAGTTGTTTCTAGTAGAAAGGACTGAATTATAAAGAGGTGAGCAAAATGCTTGAGACTCTGTCTTCCCTTGCCCTCTGCTCATGACAACTCCTGAAGAACTGAACTTGGGCAGCAGGGGCGGGTTAAGGGGAGTCCTGGATGAAAGGAAAGCCAGCCTGTCTCAGCATAGGGTGAGAGAAACATTTGCTTTGAAACTGTTTTAGCTTGTTAAGTTAGATGTTAATTTGTGTTTTATCTAGTCTTTCTTTTGTAAACAATTCTGACTTTTATGCCTCATCACCCGTAGTCACTTAAAATCTTTTTTTTCCGGTAGTTAACAATCTTGTTTTATTGTTCTATCTAACCAGCGTGTTTGGATTAAAGTGTGTTGGAAACTCCATTTGGGATAACAAGGCTGGTGCATGTCATTTTCCACTGATAAAATGACAGACTTCATATGAGCTTGTGTTGTTCAGTAGTGTGCTGGACAGGGCAAGATGCACATTTCTGGGGGAAGTCTGGGACCAGAGAATTTTCTGGGGTTCTCCTGTGGGGTACTGTAACTCGGGAGTCGCTGACTAGCAGCACTCAATACTGTGTAGCTTGGAGCGAGTTACAGCTGGAGACTGTGTGTTAACTGCCCAGGAGGGGCTGTTCTCACAGGAAAGCAGTGTAAAAGGTACCGCAGCTTGAGGAAATGAGAGGAAACAGCTGTTCAACAGTCCAGATTGCACTGTGGTTAATGTCACAGACACTCAATTTCAAAGAGGCTTCTAAAACACAGAGAAAGTAAATCCATGTCCCAGAAATCAAAGACTCCAGACAGAGGGCACGTCTCCCTGGCTCTGCTTCTTACTGACAGAGAGGTCCAGAGACAATGAGAGAGTCCTGGGGAAGCTGGGAACAGTAAGCATGGGCTGGTGGGGTTCAGCGGAGAAAGGGAACAGGAAGGGCAGGGATATTTCTAAATGCAGGATCTCAGCAGTACTAGATGACAGTATAGCACATATTGCAGCCCATTGGAAAACATGATCCCAACTATACATATAAAATGATGGGGTCTAAATTAGTTGTTTCCACTCAAGAGCGGGGTCTTGGAGTCACTGTGGATAGTTCTCTGAAAACATCCTATCAAGGAGCAGAGGCAATCAAAAAGCGAACAGAATGTTGGGAACCATTAAGAGATAGATAATAAGANGCAGATGTGGTCGCACCATCTCAAAAAAATATATATTGGAATTGGAAACAGTTCAGAAAAGGGCAAAAAAACCCTATTAGGGGTATGGAACAGCTTCCGTATGAGGAGAGATTAAAAAGACTGGGACTTTTTAGCTTGGAAAAGAGATGAAGGGAGATACGAGAGAGGTCTATAAAATCATGACTGGTGTGGAGAAAATAAATAAGAAAGTGTTATTTACTCCTTCTCATAACAAAAGGAAGTATTTCTTCACACAACGCACAGTCAACCTGTGGAATGGGCGACAGGGGATGAATCACTTGATGATTCCCTGTTCTGTTCATTCCCTCTGGGGCACCTGGCATTGGACACGGTCAGAAGACAGGATACTGGGCTAGATGGACCTTTGGTCTGACCCAGTATGGCCGTTCTTATGTACTAGGGAATCTAATGAGTTCAGTGTAAGGGGAGGGAGTAGGAAAATCCCTGGGTGTGGAGAACACTGGGAAATTAGAAGCTATAATTCAGGAGCAACAGACTCTAATTAGTCTGGAAAAGCAGAATGTGAAAAATAAGAATCGAGGTCATGTGACTTTGGCAACGAGGGACTCAAAAATCCAAGGAGCCTGCAGAGAACAGAGATTGTGGCTATTACACATGGTGATGGGGGAGCAAGACTCTCCATGTCTCAGGAAGTTTCACTACCAACCTAGGCCATTTTCATACGCTGCGGTGCAATCCAGACCAGTGAGGAGTTGTGTCATCTGTAATCCTGGGTGAGATTCAACTTTCTGCTGCTGGAGCTCCCTCAGGGCCCCCCAATGACAGGAGGCCCCAGGGCCAGGCAGCTGCGGGGTCAGAAGCTTGGTCCTGCCAGCTCCTGGGGCTTCTGCTGCAGGCTCTGCACCCACCGGCAGCCAAGCTCCCCTCTCCCCACTTCATCCCCGGAGCGTACTGTGTTCCCACCCCTCTGCCTCCCACCCAGCGCTTCCCCCTCTGCCAAACAGCTGTTTGCCGGTGCTCAGGTCACTCTGGGAGGGAGGGGGAGGAGCAGGACTGCAGCACGCTCGGGGGAAGAAGGTGGATAAGAGGTGGGGGCAGGGCCTTGTGGAAGGGGGTGGAATCAGGGCAGAGCCCCTGCACTCCCCTATCACATACCGCCCCACCCCCTGCTGTGAGCCACTGAGGGCAGGGGGCTGGGAGTACCCCCATGACCCCATCCTCACCCCCAACCCCCTGCCCTGACTCTTGCACCCCCTCACACACCACCAGCCTGCTGCCTTCCCTTACTCCTGCACCCCCCCACATCCCCAGCCCCCCACCCCATGCCCTGACTCCTGCACCCCCCACATCCTCACCCCCACCCTAAGCACCAAATGGGAGCTCCTGCACACACACACCCACATTCCCACCTGTACCCCTTGCACCAAATGGGAGCTGCCCCAGGTAAGCGATCCACACCCCAACCTCCTGCCCAAACCCTGAGCCCCCTCCCACACCCTAACTCCTNCCCTGTACCCCCAGCCCTGAGCCCCCTCCCACACCCTAAATCCTGGCCAGAGCCCGCACCACGTTTTTTTACTTTTTTTTATAAAGGGCTCTTATCCAAAGCGCTTTACAATAGTTAGCTAATGGTACAAACAATATTTAGAAAGATCATTAAGTGGTCCGCCGAGACCCTCAGCAATTTTCAAGTGGTCTGTGGAAAAATAAGTTCGACTACAAAAACAACCAAGGTACCTCACTTTATTTTCATTTACTTCCTATTACTTATAGGAGGAGGATGAAGAAAAAAAGAATGAAAAATGGGGGTGGGAGGAGATAAGAGAGAATGTTCTTTTTCTTGGCTGGGTCCTAAGGAGGGGCCCAAAAAATGAAGCTGAGCACAGGGCCCCACTAACGCTAAATCCTCCACTGAGCTTCCTTCTCTGGATACTCCCAGCCAGCATTCAAGGGCACACGGAGTGTCTGTGTGATACGTAACCGTGGACCAGCAGCTCTGACTCCAGCAGCCTGATCGTTACACCCCAAGCACATTCTGGTCTGGGTGGAGAAGGCTCAGGGTTTGAGAGAAGGGCAGGGGTAGGAAGCTTCTGTTGGTTATGCTGCACCTAACCCTCAGTTTTACTTGAGCAAACAGGAGATACTTGACACTGTGCAATACGGCTCCTGTGCTCTGTTCCCAAAGTGTTCTGCAGCAGGGGAGGGTTTTTGGTAGTGTGTGTGTCACTGGCATATTGGGGTGATGCTGAAACAGGGCAGAGCAGAGGTGGCATTGTGGGGCTGGCGTAAACCTTATCTCTTCTTTTCCCCTTCCAAGAACCGAGGGGACGGGAATCCTTACCCAGCGAGGTCACATTCTCATAGTTCTCCTGCATGACGTCTCTGCAGAGGGCTCTCTGAGTGGGGTCCAGCAGAGCCCACTCTTCCCTGGTGAAATACACAGCCACCTCCTCAAAGGTCACTGGCCCCTGAAAGAGCAAGAGTCCAACACTCAGTACCTGCTGCCCCACTCACAGCCCCACTATTCGTGGGGGAGAGGAGCCAATCAAAGGGAAGCTCTGGGTGGATTGCAGTCAACAGAGTCCCACCCCCACCCTGCTCAGAGCATCCAGGAAACACCAGGGTGAGGGGACGAAGAGAGAGCCCCTCCGCTCTCCCAGCAGATCCATCACACTAGCCACAGACTGATACAGGAGATGGAGCCCCTAGCAGGGTTCAGGGAGAGCTCCCTGGTAGGAAGCCCAACACTCTCCTCGTTGTGAGGAGCTGGATATGAAGGGAGGGGAATCTCCCCTAAGCCTGACTGGTGGGTGCCCCNTTCTGGTAGTGTGTGTGTCACTGGCATATTGGGGTGATGCTGAAACAGGGCAGAGCAAAGGTGGCATTGTGGGGCTGGCGTAAACCTTCTCTCTTTTTTTCCCCTTCCAAGAACCGAGGGGACAGGAATCCTTACCCAGCGAGGTCACATTCTCATAGTTCTCCTGCATGACGGCTCTGTAGAGGGCTCTCTGAGTGGGGTCCAGCAGAGCCCACTCTTCCCTGGTGAAATACACAGCCACCTCCTCGAAGGTCACCGGCCCCTGAAAGAGCAAGAGTCCAACACTCAGTACCTGCTGCCCCACTCACAGCCCCACTATTCGTGGGGGAGAGGAGCCAATCAAAGGGAAGCTCTGGATGGATCGCAGTCAACAGAGTCCGACCCCCACCCTGCTCAGAGCATCCAGGAAACACCAGGGTGAGGGGACGAAGACAGAGCCCCTCCGCTCTCCCAGCAGATCCATCACACTAGCCACAGACTGATACAGGAGATGGAGCCCCTAGCAGGGTCCAGGGAGAGCTCCCTGGTAGGAAGCCCAACACTCTCCTCATTGTGAGGAGCTGGATATGAAGGGAGGGGAATCTCCCCTAAGCCTGACTGGTGGGTGCCCCCTTCATATCTCACAGCAGCCACTGGTTAGTCAGATCAGGCTCCAGCACTACGAGTCTGGTCAGTTTTCCTAGCCCCATGTAGCTGGGTTATTTTCTGTTCCACAAATTAGGGCATTTCCACCGCTGAACTTGATGGGTCTGTTCCTAGAATTTAGGCCGCTTATTAAACAACCCCCAGCAGGTTTGCCGCACCCTGTCCTCCTCCCTTTCTTCACCCTGTGCATTTCCTGCCCGCTACAACCTCCAAACCAGACTGTGCAAACCTTCCCATCTCCGGTGTATTTGCTGTCCCTCTCCTCCTGCAGGAACCCACCAGCAACCCCCCGATAATCCCTACCTGAACTGGTTCCTCTGCAGCCATTTCTCTCCCATGTCCCATGGGAGGATGGGATGAACTAGAGCGAAACATGGACGTCATTCTGCAGCCTGTCTGGGTGAGAAGGGCAGTTGTGGAGGTTTCAGAACAGGCTTTAGTTCATTTCACAGCACGATTCCCCCAGCCTCTTTCCCTGCAGACAGACATCCTAGATTCTGCCATGCTGGGAAAATGCTTCATCTCTTTATTACAGTGTAGACCTGGCCCCTACTGCCAGGCTACGCCCCTGGAGAGATTTTTAACCTCCCTTCTCCCTCCCCCCCTCCCGTAACAAAGTCTCTGAACACAAGGCTAGAAAAAAGCAGAACCAAAAGATTCACTGTGGGGGGTTCCCTCGGACACTGACCCCACAGCAGCCACACCCCAGCAGGAGGGATATGGAGTCAGGAACTGGGTTTTCCCATGTCTGATCCTTTCTTGTCCACAGGAAAGTGACTCTATCCAGGGTGCAGTAATACATCTGTCTGGGCAGGTTAGAGATCGGGAAATCTCTCTTGAAACTCTTCTCTCCCATGGCCCCTTTCAGTCTCTCTTTCTCCTTCTATCTCCTTTTCCCTGTCCTCTCTCCCTGCCTGTCTGGTAGGAAAGTCCCATTCCTGGGTTGTTTGCTCCCCCATGGCTGGATTTGCTCCTGCAATTGCTAATGGGATGAGAAATGAGGGTGTGTGTGTGTGTTTGTGTAGAGTCATTTTAAGGCCTGACCCACCGCATTTTCCCTTCATTTCTTTCAGTTACTTGGAATGTCTGGCTCAGAATTTAGTATTAACTGGGCCCAGAGCTGCCCTACGGGGCTAGTACCAGCTGGAGAAAGTCATCCCCTGGGCTGAGCAGTGAAGAAGCTTTTATTAAAAGGTCACTTCCCAGCACNCTTCCCCACCTCCCTCACCCCCCAGATCGAGAACAAGGACTGGGGGGGGCATGAAATTTCCCAATGGAACCGGAAGTTCCTGCAGTTTTCAAGAGGGGAGAAAAGCAAACTCTGTGATTTCACCTCACAGTGTTTGATAAGTGGATAGAAAGTTATCACAGTGACTGGGTGTGGACGGGGAACGCCGGGCAGTGCTTGGAGCCAGGATAGTGGCACAAGCCGATCAGGGAGAAGGAGCATGGTTAGTAGCAGTTCCCAGAGCCCCCAGCCAGGGGCCCCCAGACATCCCCCCAGTAACCAGAGCCCAGATACCCCAGCCAGGGTCCCACCAGATATTCCCAGGGACCCAGTCCCCAGATTCTCTGGCCAGGGACCCCAGATACACCTCAAAGCCCCACCAGCCAGAGAACCCCCACCAGACCTTCACTGCCAGGCTGGGAATCCCTAAGGTTCCCCCCTCACCAAGAGCCCCCAGCAGACAGGGACCCCCCCTCAAAGAGACCCCCCCACTGGGAACTCCTTACTGCCCACCTGGGATNCCCCCCACTATGAACTCAGTCCCTCCCTGCTGGAGGGCAGGATCTGCTGTGCCGTTTGCCTGGGACCCCCCCTCGTCCCATTTTGCAAATTAGAGAGAGAGGAAAGTGGAAACTCAGAGGGATTTTATGTCAGTTGTTGATATGAGGGAAAATCGGAGTGTTTCACATCAATACAGTATTTGATAAATGGGCAACAGGGACAGGATTTCCTGGCTGCTCAGAGACAGTTCAACACCCCCCCCCC